>WBNM01041477.1:41334-88365 GCA_013399055.1 Ramphastos sulfuratus
GGCTGCCCAGGGAGGTGGTGGAGTCACCGTCCCTGGAGGTGTTCAAGGCACGTTTGGACATGGCACTTGGTGCCATGGTCTAGTCTTGAGGTCTGTGGTAATGGGTTGGACTTGATGATCTTTGAGGTCTCTTCCAACCTTGCTTATACTGTGATACTGTAGCCATGTCCATGGCAATGGGGTTGGAACAAAATGATCTTTAAGGTCATTTCCAACTCAAGCCTTTCTATGATTCTGTGATTCAAAACAGACTATGTGAGGTTCAGACTTTAAAGTGAAACTACATCTGCTTCCTGGTGTGTATGAGAAGATAGTTGTGAAGCATGTAGCTGAGAAGAACAGAAGCCTATAGAAAGGAGGACTGGTTCTGGGAGGACTCCAATGGCTTGACGTAAATGTCTGGGCTACAGCACTTGGCCTTGAGGTGTTGGCTTAGGAGGCAGTGTTAAAGCAAAAGCAATCGCTAAAGTGCATGTCCCATTCAGTTGTAGCTCTTGCCGAGCTCATGAGTAGCAGTTAATGGGAGTCTGCATGCAGACAGTTTCAGAAACAGTTTTTTTGAGTCTTCCTTCTGAAAACCTTTAGCTCAAGGACTGATTTTGTTTTTATGAATAATTTGATGGTTTAACATGAGTAGGTTTAAGCTCTTGTGTAAGAACCTTCTGAGCTTGCCTCCATGGTGTTAAAACTTTCAACTTGAAATGAGGGTGGCTTGCAATTTAAAAAAAAATTTTACTCTCCCTTCAAATGCTTCATATTTCTAACTGAGCAAATTTTATTTGGCTTCTCTTCTTGCTGAGACTACATCTGGTAAGAGCTGTTTTTTCTGGAGTGTTGGTATAAATCTAACCTTGTAATAACTCTTGGCCTCATTTTCTCTCCAGCATATCTTTTTTTAACAGTATTGATGTCAAAGCAGAAGTTGCATTGCAAGAATGCAGAAGGATAAAGGTCAAATCAATTAGCAGTTGCCAGTGATTTTAAAGTACTACTGTGTTTAAGTTGCAATGCAATATGGCATGTTTTTGTGCTTCAGAAATATTTTTTTTAACAAGTGTTTGGATGATAGTGCATAACCAAAATGCAAACCAAGTGTTTACTCACAATGAGTAAGACAGTTGAATGGAGGGAGAACACATCATTCATCTGCATTGTTGTGAAAGATGTGGGGTCCCACTCTTGTAAGGTGGTGTGCTGTTTTGTTTTTGTTTTTTGTTGAGAAGCCATTTGATTATTTTATGATGTATATGTAAGTTTGTGTTTGTTCTGAAATGATTCCGCATGCATTCTAAAGAGAAGTAAGATTGCTTTGGTTGAGGTACTGTGGTGTTTTGTTTGTTTGTTTGTTTTTCTTTAGTGTCTCATTGGGACGGGCACTGTTTGGGATCTTAAAGCATTACAATATTGTGTCTTCATTCCTAACCATAGAATCATTAAGGTTGAAAAAGATCTTTAAGATCATCTAGTCCAACCATAACCCAGGTATTATGACCACTAAATCATATCCTGAAGTGCCACAGGTACACACTTTTTGAACACCTCCAGGGATAGTGGCTCCACCACCTCCCTGGGCAACCCGTTCCAATGCTTCAGCACAGTAAAGAAGTTTTTGCAAATGTCCAATCTAAACCTCCCCTGTCACAACTTAAACCAATTTCCTCTCGTCCTCTCGTTAGTTACTTGGGAAAAGAGACCAACACTAGCCTCACTACAACCTGCTTTAAGGTAGTTGTGGAGAGCGATGATATCTTCCCTTAGCCTTCTCTTCTCTGAACTAAACAGCCTCAGCTCCCTCAGCTGCTTCTTGTATGGCATGCCCTGAAAACCCCTCACCAGTCTTAGGGCTCTTCTCTGGACAGGACCTCAATGCCTTTCGTATACTGTGGCACCCAAAACTGAACACAGTGCTCAAGCTATGGCCTCACTAGTGCAGAGTACAGGGTCATGATCACCTCCCTGCTCCTCTGAACACACTCTTCTTGGCCACCTGGGCACACTGTTGGCTCATATTCAGTCATCTGTCCTCCAGCACCCCTAGGTCTCCTTTCCTACTGGGCTACTTTCCAGCCATTCTTCCCCAAGCCTGTAGTGTTGTTTGGGGTTGTTGTGACCAAAGTGCATTGATATGAATATGTATAATGTATGATATATGATGTGATGTGATATGATATGATATGATATGTTAGGTCTGAAATTTCTACAGGTTTCTGTTTCAGTCATTGTTAGACTTACCCTGATTTGTTTTCATCTGGCATCATTGCAGGAAAAGACCTTACTACATTTGTACAAAAGAAAACTGAGGTTATTATCTCTTGGAGTATCTTGGTGTTTGCTCAGCAAGAGAAGTGCAAAAATTCTGTTTACTTCTCCAATTCTAGAAAGAAGTGAATTCAGGACTCAGTTGAAGAATTGGTTTTGCTTGCTTCTTTTTGCTATCATAATGATATAGGCAATTAAAAGAGGATTTAAAAAGAAAGTAAATTATTTTTAATTAAACTTACTAGTTGCTTATTTGTGTATGTGTTCCGCTTACAGTATGGTGTCTAGTACCAACAGGTATCTATGTGTTGTTGCTGTGGTAGAAATTAGCACCATTTTGGTATTGGAGGCTAGCTTATGTAGAGTTTGATGTATGCTCTTAACAAACTTTTTATACTCTTTTTCTGCATCTGACACTGTGTGGTTGACTACTTAGGTGACCGACAAATTGAGTATAAATCTATGTAGATCCAACTGTCACCTGACATCAAGTGATTGGAGCTGTAGGTGGAATAAGGCAATTACTATTTGATTTCAGTAGAGGATTTTTTTCCCCCCTGTTTTTTAAATAAGAGCTTAGGTTGCACAAATGTATAGATAGGAAATTTCAAAGCTGCCTAAATGGTGTGTTTCTTTCTTCACTGCAGATCCCCAGAAAAACATGGTAAATGAAATTGAATCAGTTCTGCAGGAGCGGATAATGGTTTTGGATGGAGGCATGGGTACCATGATCCAGCAACACGCCCTATCAGAAGAGGATTTCCGAGGACATGAATTTAAAGATCATTCCAGACCTTTGAAAGGCAATAATGACCTTCTCAGTATAACTCAACCGGATATAATCTGTGACATACACAAGGTAGGTGATTCTGATTTCTATGTCTTGACAAGAGAAGGAAGGTGAATTTGGCCTCTATGATCCTCTTTTCCATGCCACAGGCTACTGGCTTACCTATGTCTTTTGGGGATAGGGAAGAGCATAGTAGGTAGCCATGCGAAAAGAATGAGCAGATTTGACTGTTCTGGTTATGTGAGCACAGCATTCATGTCTTGGTTCCTGATGTCACCCAAGCACTGTTGGTTTTAAATCGCTTTTTTTACTTCTGTCCCTGATGAATTTCTGTTAATTGCAGGTTCTTATTTATTTCATTTTCTGTTCCCTGCTTCTTTTCAATCAGGACTTGAAATCCATCTAAGTAGGACATAGCTGAATTGTAGATGCATATTTCTGTAATTGTTTATTAAAGAGATGTTAAATGTGGCAGACTAAGCCGGCCTTTCTGTAGTTTATGAGTATAGGGGCTTCCTAATGAGTATATATGCTTCTACATTCTCATTTTTTCCCTAGAATGTTAGTGTGTGACCCAGAGAATAAAACAGTCAAGGGTTGATCATTAGGAGTTTGGAAACAAGCTTTAATATTTTCCTGTCTTGGACTTTAAAAATCAACTTCCTAAGTCTTGTACTTCTTGTGTTGCAGGTATTTATAGTTCTTACTGTAATATGTGGAACATTTGAACAGCATTACAAGTAGTTGCCATTCAGCTGAAACCTTACATCTCTTCTAGCCTTTTTTTGTATTATTTATTAAAATTATTTCATTAGAATTATATAATCATCTTACGTTTGTTAAACTTTTTATGTAATCTGCAGTTTTATATTTACATTCTGTCAACCTTTGTATTTAAAGAATGATAAGTTGGAAAAAATCAGTCTTTGACCTATAAAAAATTCAGGGGAAAATATTTATTGACTGGATTTAGTCCTTAGATTTTAAATTTGGCTGTGGTGGTCATGAACCTTGAAATTTGTAGTAGCATGTGACTTTAATCAGGTAAGATGGTTTAACAGTTCAGTTTTGCAATTTTGGCAGAGCAGTAGTGATGTGACATGAGAACTGTGTATTGACTCAAAACAAGTATCCTGCTAGCATCCCTTTGATAGCCAGTTATAGGTGCTTTAGGACAATTGTAAAGAAAGAGCAAGTCTTTGGTGGTCCCCATATCTGCAGCAACTTTTAGGTCAGGTGATTTCTGAGCTGTGGAAGATGACTTTATATTTTACAGCTGCCTAGTGGCTATTTCTTTTGAGAATTGCATAGAAGGTGAAATTGCAGATAAAAATACTTCTACAAAGTAGATGGTAGACAGTAAAGTTGATGGGCTTTTGCTAAAATAACAGATATGAATGAAACAAAATCTCATACAAATCTGTACACATTTAACATTTTTCTTTAATCTAGATAATTTTCAGAAACTTCCTTACTGGGTTATTAATGTACATATAAGAACTTGTATGTTTTCATATGGCTATTTCTAGATATTTCCATATATATCTTGAGGAATTCAGAGAAGACGTGTTAGTTTGCAGCAAGACCTGTTTTAAAGCCAGATTAATTATTTTTAGCTGTTATATAGATCAAGACATTGTTTGCCCTGTTGAACCTGCTGAGCTCATCTGCTTCTTATAGGAAAATCTTAGTGGTTTGTGCATAATGGCCCCATCAGTTTACTTCAGTGGGAATTAGACAATGAAAATGGAGCAGAAGGCTCAGTTGTTTTGTGGATCTGGGCCATTATTTAGAGAGCAAAAGTGATCTGCACAAAACATAATTCTCCTAAGTTTGTTTTCTGTCCCACTATGCTCTTGTGCTATACAGCTTCCTTCAGAATGTTTAAATTTTCTAATCCTCTGTTGTTTAACCGGTGCCTTTGCTAAGTCTGCCCACAGCAGCCCTTGCTTGCTGATGGCAATTGGACTACATCCAGGTATGTCCCTGTGCAAAAGCATAGAATGTGCTCTGGCTGCTGGACTTGGTGGCAAAGGTGACTATAAATCTCACCTGTTAACAGAAAGTATGACTGACACAAAAACTCTGAAAATTGGTTACATGGAACACTTCTATTGCTCTGGCCACTGTGCTTTTGAGTAATGCCTTCAGACTTTGCTTTGTATTAGATGATCTGTGACTTTTTGTCAGCTGCATGAGACAAAGTAGTTGGGCTGCTTTCATTCCATATGTCAGTTCTAGAGGCTTTGGAGGACTTTTGTTGTTCATGTCTTGCAGGAGTATTTGCTGTCAGGCGCTGACATCATTGAAACCAACACTTTCAGCAGTACCCGAGTTGCACAAGCTGACTATGGCCTTGAACATTTGGTAAGAATGCTAAACTATTTACACATTAAAATATTAAAGACTTCTGTCTTTGCAACCAAGATTAGCTTAGTCCCAGAGTCCATTGGTATTGTGTTTATTCATTGCATTTCTGCTTCTTGAAACAGTGATGGGGTTGCAGTTCATTTCCACTGCTGTGTACAGTTGCATTTGCCCTATGTGGCAGTCATAGTGTGCCTCTTGTTCATAAGACACAGGCAATAATAACTTGTCTTAGATTGAGCATTCTCAGAATGTCTCACTTCTGTGAACAGGGATGTTTTGCTTCAATCCTTTCAACTTGCCAAATGCCACAACAGAACTTAATTTTTTCCTGGATGTTATTTAGGTGTTGTTTGTGCCAGTGTGTGTGGAAGTCCTCTCAAGCTTTCATTTGTCATATATATATTCTCCATTATGTGTTGTTTTGAGAATTTGAGAAATTACTTGAAAATACACTACTGGAATAAAAAGTGAATTTAAAAGTGGGCTAATTTTTTCCTCAAAGTCCGGTTCTTCAGCACGATCTAATTAGTACCTTACAGAATGAAATTTTGTGATTAACAGGTGTAGTCTGGGGCATATATGGAGTGAGACCTGCTGTGTAACTCTGTTGCTGAGATGTAGAGCTGTTCCTTTTGAATTTTTGTAATAGTGCCTGGGTGTGTATGGCTTAGGAAACCTTCAGAGTGTGCTGCAAGATACTGAATGGAAGTGTTGTGTTTCTTTGAGGATAAGTTATGCTGTACTGAACTAAAGGTTACCCAGCAATTTTCTGTGATTGTTCTAGGTGTATCAGTTAAACAGAATCTCTGCACAGGTGGCCAGAAAAGCAGCAGATGATGTAACTGCTCAGACAGGTAAGCAATATTTATCTTAATTTCTTACTCATTTGTGGGTTTGATTGTATTGCTTTCAGTTTTTGTAACGTTGCGAACTATAGAGTAGCTTGATGGTTTGCATCACAGGGACATAAATTACAGACATTACATTTTTCTTTTTAGATACAGTAGCCATTTCACATCTCTAATCACACAACACTGATTTTAGCATGTGTGTAGGATCTGTGTGTTGTGCAGGATGTCTGTCATTTGCCTGCGTGTTTTGAACTAATACACATTTTCCAGATGTGTTTTAGAGACAATAAATCCAGCAGTGACTGTTATAATTTGCTTAGGTTTGTACGATGCAAGTCTATGTACTACAGAATTAGGATAGCTGATTGTAGGTAAATGTGGATTATCAGTTAATCCTATCATAAGTCTCATGGTGTGATTTTACACAGTAACTATTGAAATGTGTTTAGTTCATGACTGTCTGTAGATGTGCAGTTTTTTTACCTTCTGAGCTTTATGTGAGAGGATTGAGCTGATTTACTGTGCTGTGGACAATGCTGTGTTTCAAAGACAATTTCTGGCACCAAACTGTATTTCAAGATAACTGTGCTGCTGCTGTTCACATAACATGTTATTGATGTGATTCATAGTATACAAAAAAATGGTGAGATTTGAAATAGCTTTAAAAAGTGAGATTATTAATGAACACATACCAGAATATTCCAATCAAATTATATAGTGAAAAGTACCTGCACAATTCTATGCTATTTAAAGTAATGGAATGAAGCTTCCTGTCTCAGACACATATGACCCTTAGAAGAAAAATTAAGCCAATTGTCTTTTTTTCATATATGTTTTTCTGTTTTGTGTATACACTGAATTTCTTCTTGGTTAGAATTAAAATGACAAGTTAGCTGTGCTGGGTAATCTTGTGCTGATCAAACTCTTGATTCGAGACAGGAGTTTCCTGTTTTGTAGTTCTTCATCTCTGAATGATATACATGTCTCAGTGTTTACATTCATATGGCTATCATTGTAAAAACAGGTAAATTATTTTGTGGCTTTTTATTTTTTAATTCTTATTTTTCTCTGTGTCTTGGTTTAGGAATTAAGAGATATGTTGCTGGAGCCATGGGTCCAACAAACAGAACACTTTCTGTGTCACCATCTGTGGAGAGACCAGATTACAGGAACATAAGTATTTATAACCATCAATTTATTTCTCTTTAGGCCATAGTCTTGAAAGAGATGCCTCCAGATGAAATTAGCATAATTCCTATTTTACAGCTTTTGATGAACTGGTTGAAGCCTATAAGGAACAAGCCAAAGGACTTTTGGATGGAGGAGTTGATATCTTGTTAGTGGAAACTGTATTTGATACAGCCAATGCCAAGGTGAGACTCATGGAAAAAAAGATACTCAGTAATACAAGTGTTTGGTATACTACTTAAGGAAATTCAGTGTAGTATTTGTAAGAGCTATCAGCTACTGCTTACTAAATATATGAAAAGACTTTCAAATGAGAGCAAACAGGTGAAATGTGAGATGTTTTTTAATCAGTCTTTTCCAGAATATTTCCTTTGCTTTTAACATGCGATGTTAGTATCTTTCTGGCTGTCTCTGCTGGCTGTCTTCTATTCCTAGAAGCTCTGCTGTATTGAGAAATGCCTTCAAATGTATCTAATGTTTGTATTTTTTAGTGTAAGTATGTCTGTCCAAAAGATGCTTGAGATCCACACTGGAGAGGGAATGTCCAGTGTCTGATGGCAGGCCTGAGAAGGCTTGTGAGTCAGTCCTGTAAAGTGTGGAGGTTTTGGGAACTCTGATGTCAGCTTTGAAAGGAGCACTTGGGAGTAGAGGATTCAAAGGGTAATATAGTAGGAATAAAATGTTGAAATATGCCACAATTCCTGTGATTTTTGACACCTCTATCAAGTAATTGCTCAGTGCGGGTGGTGGTGGAATTACTAGGGCACTTAGAACTGTCTTGCAGTTTTACGTGGGAAAGTCTGGATGAATATTCACACAACGTTTCTTTAGGCTTTTGTCTTGAGGTGATTAATGTGTGCAGTGGCATGACTTGCACTTTGCAGATTTCACCAGTTATGGAGATTTGGCCAGGATCCTTATAGGCTTAACATGGTGCTGAGGTCATATTTACATGCAGCTTTCTTACTGTAAGGAAGCAGATAATTTTCAGGACCTTCCAAGGGTTCACTGCAGTTCTTGCTCTGAAAATTTTGTGGTGGTTATAATCCTTTGCAGGACATTTAAATAGATTCAAAGGCAGTGAATGTGTACTGAGAATACTACAAAAAACATGTTTGGAGAGGCAATTCTGCTACTGTGAGGGAGAAGTACATGCTGAAGAGTATTTATCTATAATTATATATTTTTTTAAAAAACAGCAACAACAACAAACCCAACAAACCAACAAACCCACACAAAAAAAAACCCCCAACAAACTGAAGAACACCTGAAACTTCCACTAATATTTTGCAACTAATTCTACAGGCAGCTCTTTTTGCACTCCAGACTTTGTTTGAGGAAGATTATGCTGCCCGACCCATATTTGTAAGTATTATTTCTTTAATATGTTACATATATTTAATCTCCACATGTGAACTAGCTGAGATGGCAGTGGGTTAAAGTGTTTTGAAACCAAAGAAAGGAGTCTTTGAAATGTGCTTTTTCATGTGATTGTGAAAGGAAGAACTCTTAATGTGAAGAGCTCTATGAAATATGCCTTGGATAGTTCTGTCCAGTTTATCAATCCGAAGACTAAGGAATGACTTTATTCCAGGCTGTGCTCATTCATTTCCACAGAAAGAGGTCTGATGATTTTTTAGTTTTGGGCCTGCTGTCTTAACGGTAGAAAGAACCAGTGCTTTAAAGATGAAATTAAGCAAAATCTGTCACATTTTGAAGTGGAATATGAGTGGCTGTTTGAAGTCAGAAAAGATCTATCTAGCTCCATTTTTTTTCCTTACAGTCATGTATGTGTAGGAATGAATACAGAAAAAGAATAAGCTTGTTTTGAAAGTTCTAATATATTCTTACAGTCTTCTGCAGTTTGCAGCCCTGTCTTTGTGATCTGCAGTTTCTATCTGTTCAATTGATATTTAGGTTTCTGGAACCATTGTGGATAAGAGTGGGCGTACCCTCTCAGGCCAGACAGGAGAGGCATTTGTGATTAGTGTTTCCCACAGCAAGCCACTTTGGTAAGGAAATGTGTCTTTCTTTAAGTAAGTTATCTGTAGATTTTGATTATTTTCTATTTTAAACCCTTGCTTGCAGCTAAATGAAAGCTATACTAACTGGGATCATGTGATCACTTAATCACATGTATTGCTAACATGTTCTGCTAGCATTTCCTCAGCAGAAATTTTGTTTCCAGAGAAGCTGAATTTTTAAAATGCTGCCCTAAATAATCTAGAGTTTTGTTTGCAACAGCCACTGAAATCACAATTTGGTCAAAGAATTTAAAAACAAAAAAATCTGAAATTGTAGTTTGCCATATTCTACTGTCTCAGAGCGTGCAAGGGACTAATTTCTGGTATGAACAGAGCTTGCGTCTTTCTTACAGGGAAGCAGTGCCAGCTCAGAATGTTTCAGGGTGGCTTGAAAGAGCAAATCCTAAGATTTTGTTCCAGTGTTCTTTTTGGTGAACTCTTAAAAAACTGAAATCTTACAAATCTATATATATTCCCTGAGTGTTTTTCTCAAGGATGTGAATTGTTGCTTTGAGAGGTCCTGATGCCTCCGTTTACCTGCATTGTTTTCTGTTCGTGCAGAAAAGTTGAAACAAGTATAAACTTCAGACTAGTGAAAGTGTGTACTACAGCAGATTTGGTCATTATGCAAGGTTTTGCATGTTAAGTTGAATACCCTATTCTACCTCCTTGTCTCCTCACCATTTCTTCTCTGTGGTTGAGTCTTCATGCCAAAACTTAACCCAGAAATAGATGGCTCTTCCTAAAATACTCTAACATAAAACATTTAAGTTGCAGTTAGCAGTGCATGCCATGCACATTGTGGTGAGCCATTTCTTGTTTTTACAACAAAATTCAAGCTAGAGCGGGCAATCTGTCATCTTGGTGATAGGAATGCGGAAGACTGCATTCACAGCTTCCCTGACTGCCCTTGAGGCTCCACTTTCCCAGACCAGACGGTGCTTCAGAAGTGACATATGGAGCCTCTTGGAACAGGGTGGTAGTTGACTACTTCTCTCAGCATCACAGCCTAGTGATCCATATTTGGCATGAGACTGTTTGAGATAATCTTGCTTCCTTCTGAAGAGGAGAGAAGGGCACTGGAGCACAAATCGAGAAATATGGTTTATTAAACCATATTTCATAAAAACTCTCTTATGGTTCTGAATGCTTGGGGCTCTCATCTGTGCAAAGGCTATACACCCTACACTATGCAGCACTGTGGCAAAAAGGTTTTAGTTGTGGAGCAGATTGCATTTAATGTTGTTTCTGTTGCCAAAATGGTACAGAGTGGCTAACTTCAGGGTTATGAAAAAGCTGTCAAGTAGTAGTATCCTAGGGATCGTGTTATATGTGTTCTCATGTTTTTATTTGGTTTTGTCTCCTGTTTAGTGATGGTTGTCCTTTAGTCAGTTCACTTTGAATCCCTCCCCTAAAAAGTGTGTGCTCAGTGTCCTGTTGATTATAGCTGAGAAACTTGTGAACTGTGTGCTTGGTAAGTGCAGAAAGATATGTGGCAGGCTGCTTGCTATGAAAGGTGCTCAGATATGGCATGAATTCCCTTTGTGTTATTTTGGATTCTGTCATTGTTTCTACTGTGGCAGCATTAAGAAGACACATGATGAGTTTAGGGCTGTGTTTGTTCTGGTCACGAGGGCACTCTGCAGCCTTAGCTTCCACAAGAACTGATGTGTGATTGCTGTGAAGAAATGAGCAAGGGAGGGAGAGGGAGGTCATGTTTAAGATGAGGATGTGACACTTACTACACTGGGATAGCAAAGATAGCATACCAGCAATCTGATTCAAGGCTTCTGGCTACTGGCCACAGAAACTGATTTTTGTTTCTGAATGAGTCTGCATTTCTTTGCTTAGTTTGACATGGCAGTTTTAAAACAGGGAATGCTTGGCTCATACATATTTCATAGAATCAGAATTATAGAGTAGTTGGGGTTGGAAAGGACCGTAAATATCACCTAGTTCGAACCCTACTTCCATGGGCAAGGATGCCTTCCACTGGAACAGCTTGCCCAAAGACCCGTCCAGCCTGGCCTTGAAAGACTTCCAGGAAGGGGACATCTGCAGCTTCTCTGGGCAACCTATTGCAGTGTCTCACCAGCCTCACAGTAAAGAATTTCTTCCTAATCTATAATCTGAATCTCCCTTCTTTGAGTTTGAAACTGTTACCTCTTGTCCTATCACTACACTCCCTGATATTAACAACACTTGTATTAGGCATTCAGTCTGGAAGACCAGTACCCAGTAAGTCAAGTTAGAACATCAAGAAGTGCTTTTGGTATGCTGGCTGCTTTTACAGTCTCTCTCTGGTAAGGGGAGGTAAGGAGAGGAGTGGCAGGTCAGTTTGTACTGAGAACCAGAGACCAGTGGAAAGGATGAAGCTGCCTAATGAAGGAGAGAGCTTAAAAAGATATGCGGAGAGTGATCTGGAAGCTTGTAAAGTGAATGACAATAGGAAATACATTACATTCATCTGCATTTGATAAGAAGTCTCATTAACCATTCTTACATTGCTTTGCTTTGAAAATCCTGGGGAATGAACCCCCACTTTGAAATAAAATTCCAGAATTTCTTTGCTGTGATTGTGTATTTCCTGTGCATGTTGTTTTTATCCAGGGGATTGTATGAAGGATTTAACTGTATGTAAACACCAGACTGGGAAATAAAAATAAAGGGGTTTTCTGTTTAAACAGAATGGCCCATATGAGATACATTAGAAAAAGTGCTTTAAAGGTAGAACTGGCTGTTTGATAATGTTGCAGGTTAAGGGTTAACTCTTGTACCATAGAGTGGAACTCCTCCTAAGGGAGTTGCAAGTCTGTCCCAAGGGGAGGCATCGAATGTTGTAATATGTTATTCCATCCTTTTTCCTGTATAATCCCTATTTAAGAGGCAGACCTACTGGTCAGTTCTCTCTTGGCTCCTGCATTTGCTTTTGCCATGGGAGGGGAGGCTTTGCTGCTGGCCAGGAGCTGTGGACTGTGTGGTGAGGCCTAGTCCATTGGGCCTGGCCCTGAGTGGAGGGCCTAATTGCATGGCTGATCCTGGTGTTTTTTATATATATATATATCCGTGTGTGTGTGTATGTATGTATGTATATATATAAGCGTACATATCTATGTATGTATACATTTTATATATTTCTTTTACCTTACTGTCTTTTGTACTTTGTTTACTGTTGTGAATATTACTTTTATTAGCTTCCAATTCTGTGCAAGAGTTGTTATTTACTCCTTTGGGGTAAATTCTACATTCTGTCCTGAGCTAGAAGTTCAAACCAGGACAGAACTTATTGGTGCCCAACGTGGAGCAATTGAGTGGGGCATCTGAGTCCTGTGTCTCCATCCACCCCTCCAAGTGAAATACACAGAGTTTAAAAACAAATAAAAAAACCCAGCATAAAACAGAAAGCCAAAACCAGCAGCTACCTGACTCCCACTCTTTCTGCTGCCATGCCTGCAGAAAAGACACCACACCCAATAAATCAGAACCCAGAAACAGCGACGAGAGCAGGAAGCCTCCCATGTTGCAGTCTGAACTTCCAGCCCTGTAATACCTTGTTCCAGTTAGCACATGAATTTTTGAAGCTAGTAGTATTGTATGAATAACAGCAGCAGGTTCAACTCAATCCTTAAGTTTTTAAAGAAATTGAATATATGACCACCGTTCCCCCAGTGAAACCACACCTAAGCTGTTGGAAGAAGTTTGTATATAATTTGGTTGTGTTGTGTGACTGTAATCTTGAAGGCCGCAGTTTTGGATGTTGCTGGGAGTGCTGCATATCTCAAGGATTTGTCATTCTGTTCAACATGTGAAGTTGACTGCAAGTATTTATTGCTATTACTTATGCAGTTACCAGGCCCATGCCTACTCCTTGGAAACAAGAGAAAAGTCAAAAATAATTTTGTGCTTTAAGTCCTGCTTTTGACTTTGCAAAACTAACTGGGCATATGTGCACTTTATTAGCTTACCTCTGAGGCAGCATCTGTGATTCAGCTGGGAGATGTGGTTGTTATCCATTGCTGTTTCAGTGAGTTACATTGCATCTTCTCTGAGACTGTTTTTCCAGGAAAGGCAAAAGCTTTTTTACATCCCCTTCGTCTAGCAGTGCTGTGAGCACCTTTCGAGGTTTGCAGTGCTCATAAGATAGTTTTGAGAATAATGAAGAGAGGCCAGAAATCATACACACAAGATCTCTTACATACTTTCTGAAAGAGAAATTTCCCTTTTTAATATCAATGTAGACAATTTGAGTGCAGGTCACATTTACATATCAGTCATTGAACAATAGAAAACACAATTGTACCTCGTGTACTGATAAAACTGAGAAGCTTATTCATGTAAAAATACTTCTGCTGTAGTGCTGCCTTGCAGCTGCAATTGCAGTTGCCCAAGCTTAGTGCTGCCATGAGGCATCTTGGAGGAAACACTTGGCTGTGGTAATGGGTTGGACTTGATGGTCTTTGAGGTCTCTTCCAACCTTGCTTATACTGTGATACTGTGAAGGTTGACATAATTTATGTACCATTTAAAAGAAAACAATGAGGTAATGGCTTGAAGCATGTCTTGCTTTTTCCAGCCTGTTCTTGTAGTTCTTGTAGCACAAGGCTCCTTTCCAGTCTGTTATTCTCATTCCACTTCTTCTCTCTCTTACCTTGAAAATACAGAGCTGTCGTGTTGCTGCAGTTGCTGTCAAAATGCTGCCACTCCCCTCCTGGATTTTGAAATGAAATCTTGATTTACTGTTCTCAGTTCAATTCAGTCCAGCACCCTTCATTCTTGCATTTTTCTTCCACCCAAGAGTTCTCTTTTTGCACAGTCTTGCTGTGTTGATGATGATGATTAAAGAAATTGGAGACCAGGTTGGTTTGTAGTAGATGACGAGAGGTATTAGCAGTTGCCAGCACTGACATTTGTCTGGTTTGTTTGTAAATGGTGTTTTTAAATGGTGTTTTTACCTCAAAATAATTTTTGAAAATTTATTTTTCAGTATCGGCTTAAATTGTGCTTTAGGGGCAACTGAAATGCGACCATTCATTGAAACAATTGGAAAATGTACAACAGCATACATCATTTGTTACCCCAATGCAGGTATGTGGGTGAATGTGTTTCTATGCTTACAGGCAGCTGAAATGTAAATAAACCATTGCAGCCCATTATCAGTAATAGAGTTGAAATAGCTGTAAAATATGGTTTTGTTTTGTTTGTTTGTTTTTTTACTATTAGAAAAATACTAAGAATATTTTAACTTGCTGAAAGTAACTTTTTTGCTCTGTGACAGAGAGTGCCCAGTGCTCATTTGCCTAATTAATATTCTATTGAGTAATAATTGCAAGGGTGATGAAGCATTGTAGTACTCATACAAGTGTAGCTACTTTAAATATGTCTTTTATGGAATTTAGTTCTGTTCTTGTGGGCTTTAAACAAATTGTAATACTAGAAAAAATTATGTTTCAAGGTCTTCCCAATACTTTCGGTGGTTATGATGAAACTCCAGAAATGACTGCCAAGCATATAAAGGTATGAAGTATTTGTTGTGTGCCATATCTGACATATTAGTAGACTGGAATTCTTTGCTTGTGTTTTATGCACAGTTCTTAGAGTTTTGTGTTGTTTTGCTTTTCCTTAGATGGTTCCATACATAATTTTGATTGTTTATAAGCAATTTGCTGAAGAATACTGATTTGAGATATCAGGTTATGGAAAAACTATTTAGGAAACTCTGAAAATTATTTTCATGTTTTACACAAAATAGCTTTCCTGCTTGATCTATGGATGTTACTGATTTGCACTTCTGGATTCATACCTTTACGTTCTAGAATTATTAAAAAAGCTTAGTGACTTTTATGAACTTAACAGAATTTTACAGATTTGTGTGTACAGGAACCACCAATAGTGCTAGTGTTCTAGTGGAGGGTGTCCTTCCACATGACACTTGATCTCTGCAAGACAGAGAAGTATCTGGCTAGACCTGCAGTTTATCAGTGAGAATGCAGTATCTGATGCATGTTAATTCCTTCTTATAATACAATATGACTTATCTTTGATACTCACCTAATTTTTCACCTGGGACTTCAGTGTAAAATAGGCCAGTTTAAAAATGTAATTTCCTAAAAAGTAGGTGTTGAAATTGCTGGTTAGCCTTGGGAATCCACATCTCAAGACAAATCTGTAAGAGAAGAAATAGTACTGATTGGTTTGTAATAGCTTTTTTTTTTTTTTATTGTGATCCTCCTGATTGCTTAGCATATGGAGGAAAAAATAAACCAAAATAACTTAAATATTTTTCTCCCACATATATATATATATATATATCTTTATTAACTTAAAATTCTTTTTCCCTTACATGTACAGAGTTTTGCATTGGATGGTTTGGTCAACATAGTTGGAGGTTGCTGTGGTACCACACCAGCACATATCAGGTATCTCATGAGCTACAACTTTTAGGTACACTGGGAAATAGATGAAGTACTGCTTCTGTGGAGCACTTCCATGGCCTGCCTCAAAGTTGCTTGAAAAGATGGATCATATGAATACCAGTAGCAGTGAAAGCCAAGTGCAATATATGGAGTAGAAAAAACATGGCTTTCATAAGCCTGTGTAATGTGAAATGAGAATGGGTAAAGGCATGGTTCAAACTGAAATTATGTCTCTGCTGTTTTGTTATCTCAAATTGTTTTGGAATTATTCCTCCCTTTTTACCACTGGATAGAATAGCCTTCCTATTTCTGCTACTGTAGCCATACATTCTTTATGGTGCTCCTAATGAAAAGGTGAAACTTCAGATGTCCTTTGCTGGAAGAAGGAAGGAAGAAGTGAGGGTGTTGTGGGGGAAATGTTGGAAAATGTCTAGGAATGGTGCTGGTGCTAGTCCTGGCCAGTCAGAAGGAGCATTTAATCTTTCTCAGTGAAAGCAGGTCAGTGGGAAAATCTCTGATTTTCACCTGGGCTTGGAAGAGAAGGAGCCCTTGTGATCTATGTACAGACTGGAAAGAGGTAGTATGTGACCATGTAGATGACACTGTGTGTTGCTCCTGATTGAGGCAAGGAGAAAATGAATGTGAACACCACAAGTCATTCCAATATCTGAGAAACAGGTCTCAGCACTGAACAACGTCACTTTTATTCTTGCTGCAGTCATCAGCAGTTGCTCAACTCTGTTTCTGATACCCATCAAGTATCCCGTTGGCATAGTGTCTCACATCGTGTATTTGCTTTGTACATTCCCTACAAATAGCTATGATAGTCCTCTGGGAGCATATTTTTGCTTCAGCTACACAGTTAAACTAGCTCATTGTCAGCTACAGGGCTAAATTTAAAATACATATCTATGTCTAGTGTATTCTGTTTGTCTTGTATGGTATGGTTTAATTTTAATAAAAAACTTTGCTCTCTACTTTCTGTAACTCAGGAAAATTGCAGAAGCTGTGAAATTCTGTAAGCCTCGTGTTCCACCTTCTCCCTCTCAAGGATACATGCTGCTGTCAGGTAAAATAGTGTAGCAGTTTGAACTTTATAACTCATGCAACCTTCCTTTATAAATTTATTTGCAGTTTTCTCTCTGGAGATATTCAAGAACTGTCTGGATGCATTCCAGTGTGATCTGCTGTAGTTGATCCTGCTCTGGCAGTGGAGCTGGACCAGGTGATCTTTCAAGGTCCCTTCCAGCCCCTGACATTCTACGATTCTATGATTCTCCAGCTCAGAATGGCACTAGGACCTAAAGCCAGTGAGGTTACGGATGTGTACCCAGATCTAAATCTTACTGCTTTGACCAAATTATTAATAGAACATTTTATTACAGCCACATTATAATACAGCCACACCAGCATATTTTACCCTGCATTCTTAGCCATTTTCTAGTGGTGAGTGAGTCTCTTTATCCTCACTTTGCAACAGGAGAAGGGTCAATCACAGAGAGATCAGATAATTTGACTGTTGATGGCAGAGCAGGGATGAGATCCTAGTTCACCTGCTGTGAGAGAGCTGTCCTGTGTCACCTCAAATGCCAGTCCAGTTGTACTGGGACAGTGTTCCAGCAATATATCCAGATCTAGAATGTCTTTTAGCAACTTCTAAATCTGTATGTTCCTCAAGCAGGCCTTCTTTTAAGCCTTTGAGATGTCTATCCAAATAAAATAGTACCTTCTTTTTGGTCTGGTATTGTAATCTCAAAGTCAAATCAGTTTAGCATAAATTCAATAAATCATGGTTGGCCTGTATTTTCATGGATTAGTTTAGTCTGTTTTGTAAAGGTCATTTGCCTCTCAGTAGCCTACTATGCAAGGGTTCCTCTTAGCTTGTTTCTCTGAACATGGGAATATGGTTACGAGTTGTCTTTGTTGGTCAATTCGTTTGGCTTCTCTGGTGGTGGTAGAGTCATGAGATAATATGGTAGCTGAGAGAAGGTATGTATGTGCATACACATAGGTGCTTAAAGAATCGTAGCTTCATGTCATTTTCTTTGGACAAACTGGCTGTCATTTTTCGTGGATCAGGTAAATTATTGACTGTCATTGAGGAAGGACAGAAGCCTCTGGCATATATGTTGGAAGTTGTTTCACTGCGTTCTTTGGTAGTTGCTCGCTAGATTTGTGGACATCTTGATGTACTGAGAAACTGCTTTTCTTAACGAGAAAGAGACCTCTTCTTACAGTTTAGAAAAGGGATTTTGTTTTTTTCTTTCTCTGCTTTTACAAATGTGTTAAAAAATGTCTTTTTCAGGTCTGGAGCCATTCAGGATTGGACCGTACACCAACTTTGTTAATATTGGCGAACGCTGCAATGTTGCAGGCTCACGGAAGTTTGCTAAGCTCATCATGGCAGGCAACTATGAAGTAAATATTCTAACAATAATCTTTATAACTGATGCTCTGATTTTCCAGTACTCCACTGCACCGTGTTATTAAATCTTTGGGGTTTTTTGACAAGTGTTACAGGAAACATAATTTTTCATTTTGCATTAAGTTACGTAGCTGATGATAGTTTAAGAAATGTCCTGGTCTGTGCTGTATTTAGTGGTGATTTTACAGAGTAAAGAGGAGGGAATGGAACCCCTCCTTTCCCTCCCTTCTCCAATCCTGATTATGGTTGCATCCAATCTTTATATATCTGATCACTGGCTCCAGCATGCTACATGAGAGTTGCTACAGAGAAGGGTGCTTGGAAGGTAATTGGTTTCTTCAAACAGCTGCAAGGTAGAAATTAAAAGGCTGGGTGGCTCATTCTTCTGTAAATTGTTACTGTAACATTCAAACAAATAGTAGAGTGATATTTCTTGAGAGCTGAGGCTCTGTGCCAGAACTGCTGTTCTAGTTGATACAAACAAAATTGCCTTTGTTTTCAGAAAGTCTGACTCTTAAGCTCTTAGAAGTCATGAAGCAAGTTAGGCCTGTTAAAGAATGAGATCTTTAAGCACAGATTGTTAGGGACTGTGAGCAACTAAAAAATCTCAGTATGCAGATTGACAAAAAAGAAAAAGCAGACAGACACGGGTGTTCAGATAATTATGTAGGATGGGCGGAAAGCTTTAGTATTTCCTTCTTAGCACTTGGTGATTATTCTACAACTGGAAAAAAATGTCAACCAACCTTTAAAAATTAAGTCCTCTGTGTTATAAAACAGCAGAACTTGTGATGCAAGACCCTTATGTCATACCATCACAAAGACTATTTTCCTGTAATCTTATGCTGTCAGAGTCCTTCTTACCAGTCATTCCGTTAAACATAAGACCAACTGTCTAAAATCAATGACACAACTTGCATGTTAGGTCTCTGGTGTCATAGCTGGTAAACAGATTAGTTATCAGTTGTGCTATGCTAACAACTTTGTTATGTTGTTATACATCACAGATAATTTCCTTGTTTTCTTACAGGATGTCTGATATTTTTTTTTTCTGAATGGTTATTTTGAAGTGAAATGTTATCCTGAGAACAGCTAGACTTTTTTCTGCTGATTGTTGTTTTGTTTTTTTACTTTCTTCTTTAGGAAGCCCTGAGTGTAGCAAAAATGCAAGTTGAAATGGGAGCCCAGATTCTTGACATCAATATGGATGATGGGATGCTGGATGGCCCTGCCGCAATGACTAGATTTTGTAACTTGATTTCTTCAGAACCTGATATTGCAAAGGTTGTTATTGAGTCACAGCACAATGAAGAAGTTTTTATTGAATTGGAAATTTTTCAGGAAATTTTGATACTGATTAATTAAGTAACCAGTTTAGGTCCTTAATAAGCTAATGTAGGTGTCCTCCAAGATGAAAAGGTACTGTAATAAGTAATGCCTTTGGGGGAAACAGGTTTTAACATCATTTGTCTTATTTCAGCTAAATATATGCCAGTTGCTAGAAAAGATGATTGCAGGTTCCTTTTGCAGGAGTTACGAGCCATAACCTATCTATTAGCAGTGCATAATGGTATTAGTTTCCATGAACTTAAAATTACTATTGATATAGGATGGATTTAAAAGATACTTCTGCAATGTGTATTGTCTAAAAATGAGTGATTCAAAACCACCAGACAATACAGAAAGAAGTAGAGGTCTCTATATGATGGATTATGGAGTTGCCATGGAAGCTCTTGAATTAAATTTGATCCAAATTTTGCATTTAAAGCAAAGTGAATCTATAAATACTGGAAAAATTCTATTTGTAAGTATTGATTCATGTCTGAACATTTTGATGTCCAAATGGGAACTCTAATTCCTATCTTGTATGTATTCCCTGGGCTTACTCCTCTGTTACTTGCAGGTGCCGTTATGCATCGACTCCTCAAATTTCTCAGTAATTGAAGCAGGTTTGAAATGTTGCCAGGGGAAATGTATTGTTAACAGCATCAGTCTGAAGGAGGGTGAGGAGGACTTTCTGGAGAAAGCAAAGAAAATTAAGTTGTATGGAGCAGCTGTGGTTATCATGGCTTTTGATGAAATAGGACAGGTAAGTGTTACTTTAACAGAGAGGTATTTTTCATCTGGAGTGCAAGGCTTTTTAACTTGTGCCAGACAAGTTGTTTTATGGACATGGATGACTCAAAGAGGTCTGTATAGTCTTAGCAGTGGTTTCAGCTCTGATATGTAAGTATTTCTTATGCTGCTTACATTTGAGGAATCCAAGTACTGCTCTAAGCATAGCTCTGCTAGCACAAGAGTGTGTTTCTCGCTATTCAGCAATGCTGAACTCCTCCTTCTTAGAAGATTTTCTAGTTCAGAAAGTGAGTGTTGCATGAGAGTGGAATCTATGCTAACTAGTTCGATTATGTCAAAACCCACTAATTAAACTTTGCGTAGGACGATGGAATATTGGGGAACAAAATGCATAGCTCTTTGTCCACCGATGTAGTCACTCCATCATATAAAGTCACTAGATTGGTCAGGCAGGACTTGCCCTTGGTAAGGCCATCCTCCCTGTCCTCCATGTGCCTTAGCACAGCTTCTAGAATGATCTGTTCCATGATTTTCCAAGTCATGGGCAGTAAGTTGCTCTTGAATCACCGTGCAGCCATAAGTGATTTCTGGGGAGTTTATTTTTTGTGTTTTCTCTAAGTTACTATGTCAGAATTCTTTTTCTTCACTAGGCAACAGAAACAGAAACCAAGACTGCAATCTGTTCCAGAGCGTATCACCTCCTTGTGGAAAAAGTGCAGTTCAATCCAAATGATATAATATTTGACCCTAATATTTTGACCATAGGAACTGGAATGGAAGAACATAACCTGTATGCTGTTAATTTTATCAATGCTACCAAAACCATAAAAGTGAGTTGTAAGCTTATTTTAATTTGAAGTGTTTTGCTGAGATTATTTAAAACCCAAGCCACAAAAAAACAGATAAACACTCCCCACCCCTAAACAACAACAAATCACTGCTGCAAAATGCACATTTAAAAACAGTAAAGAGGACTGTCTGTGAAGTGTAGCCATTCCCCAAAACAGCTATATTTTCAATAGAATTTCAAATGATTAATAAATATATGTCAATACTACTGTAAATATACTACATCAGAGACAACAATCATATTTATGTTCTAGCTCAAAGAACCTTTTTGAAGGTGCATCAGAACTGCCTTTTAAAGTTACTGAAACTTCTGTTATTGTGAAAGGGTTTTTTTTTTTTAATGTAGCTAAAATGTTTGCAAAGAAATACAGCAGTGAAGAGCATCACCTCAGTACAGCCAGGGAAGCTGCACTGTTGTTTTTTTTTTCACAAGGCAGCTTGATTGGTCTGGAAATGCTGTCAGTATCAGTCTGGACACACCACAGACTATTTTGTCACCACAGGGATTTTAGAAGGGAGGCTACACCCTTTGGGTTAGCTGCTCAGCTACAGCTTGGTCTTGCAATATGCAAGCAGGCAGGTTGGCTGCTCCTGTTTCCAGAAGAGCTGGGGATGAAAGAGCCGTAAGTAGGTATACATGGGGATAATACAGAATACTGCTGTGGGAGGACTGATAGTAGTACCTATGACTATGGAACTCATAATAGCTGCTTACAGATCATTATGCTGGATTTTTCCTTTTACTAGTATCTTTTTCTACAGAGATTTGAATTGCTTTTTATGAATTTGAGTAGCTAGAATGATCTGGAACAGGGAAGAGAGAGTGGATAGCCAATGCACTGTAGCCCAGCTGCCAACTGTCTTATGGATGAAATGCTTTGTTTAGGTTTCCTTTTTTTGGAAAACAATGTCTAAAAAATCTATGTTCAATTCTTGTAGGAAACACTGCCAGGGGCCAGGATAAGTGGAGGCCTTTCTAATCTGTCTTTCTCCTTTCGAGGAATGGATGCCATTCGAGAAGCAATGCATGGGGTGTTCCTTTACCATGCGATTAAGGTATGATGTGCTTTGGGCTTCCATATGTTTGCACTTGGCACATGTGCCTTGGAGGACTCTCTATGGTTTTTAAAAATTTCTCTTTCAGTGTGGCATGGATATGGGAATTGTGAATGCTGGAAATCTGCCAGTGTATGATGATATCCACAAGGAACTGCTAGAGCTGTGTGAGAATCTAATCTGGAACAAAGATCCTGATGCAACAGAAAAGCTTTTACATTATGCTCAGGTAATTTTTAAGCTCTGAATAGTGTTCAGCTTAGCACCTGGTCTTTAACACCTCCTTGCTGGTGACAGGTAGAACGACCTATAAACTGCATGTGTCTAACACTGGGTGTTAGAAGTTACTAATGCTACTACAAGTGGTTCAGTTGTTAACATAGAACAAAATGTGAACCCTGTGGCAGATTAAGCCTCTCTGAATTCATAGGTGTCTTAAAAAATCTTGCAAAGATAAAGGTTTTTCAGCAGATTAAACTGCATAGGCATTCTTTTTAAAAAAAAGGCAAACAGACCCAAAACCAGTAAGAAGCAACCCAACCAAACTCCCTCTCTAAACAAACCAGCCAACCCTCACAAACAAACAAAACAAACAACAAAATCCCAAAGAAACAAACTAAAAAAAAAAAACAAAACAGAAAGGGCAGACCCACAACCAAAGGAAGTCTTTGTGCTGGAACTTAATTGACAAGTGCAGTGTGGGAAAGAGAGTAAACCTCTCTCTCTCTGGTAGTAATGGTTTGCTTAAAGTGCTTGTAAAAGTAGTTGCTTGTGGTTCCTGGCTGTGCCAGTGTATCTAACTGATGCCAAAAGTGAGGGTCACCTATTCAGTGATTTTGAGATGGCGATAAAAGACGAAGATTACACATCTTAAGTTTTCCAGATCATTAGCCGTAAGATGATTAGTAACATCCTATTCTGAACAGATGGTAGCAAAAATCTTTCTGAGTTAGATGTTTCTTAGATTTAAGTGTGTAAGAAGGTTTTCATTTGTGTTTTGTAGCTCCTAGAGATATTACTTCTCCATACAGCTTCATTTGGTTTGTAGTTTATCCTATGGTTGTGTATTTTTAGGAAAAATGGCAGTGTTGAACACCGATACAGGAGAACTCTCCCTACTCTTAGTGCCTAAGCAATTCATCTGGGACTGATCTTGTCTGTAAAAGTAGAGTTTTACCATTAGGGTATTCAGTGTTGCATAAAGAAGAAGGAAAAAAAAATGGGAATTAGGGATTGCTTAAGCAGTGTTTCTGCAAAAGACAGAATGTGAGTTTAAATGGAGCATGAAAAGAAGAAACGAAAGTGGATGATGACTCCTGCTGGGTCTAAAAAGTTTGGGAAACCATTGTTGGAATCTCTACTCTTGTTCATGGTCGTGATTTTATTGTGTAATTAAATGAGCTCCCAACTGCAAAAAAGACACTTTTGATTCAATACCTCTTTGAAAGCTCTGTTAAAAATTAACAGAATATACTACAACTTTTAGGTTTTCACTGGAGGTAAGTATCCTGATTTGAGTTTCCTCTTGGCTATGAAAAAATGTGAGTCAAAATAGATAGTGTCTTAGAACCAATGAGAAGGATTTATTACATAAAGTTTTGGAGTTTGAGGCATATTTCAAAATACTTATTCAGACCTTCCACTAATGTAATGGAATTCGGTGGCTCTAAGTTGTTTTGTCTAAAGTTGTTGGGTTTTTAAATGCAGAAAGTATTCTTTAGTCAGGAAGTGCATATGTTCTTCTTATTTCAAATTACTACAGTTTATTTTGCACAAAGAACATTAGAATATGCAGTCTCATTTCAAGTTTCACACCACTAATGAGCACCACTGAAGTTTCTTCCTTCCCAGTTTCTTGAGTGCTAGCTCTTTGGGGGAAAAATGAGGAACTTAATAGTCGCAGATTTAAGAGATCAGTCTTCATTTGAACTTTGAGGTAAAAAAAAAACCAAGCAACCTATTCGATAAAGTGTATAGCTGTACACATTCTCAAACTGAAACTTCATCCCAGTTATGGCAAAGGGAGTTGTTCTTCCAGAAGCAGGTCTTTTCATCCTCTGCATGCACTATAATCACCTTCATAGAATGATAGAATCAACTAGATTGGAAGAGACCTCCAAGATCACCCAGTCCAACCTGTCACCCAGCCCTATCCAATCAACTAGACCATGGCACTAAGTGCCTGTCTTTTCTTGAACACCTCCAGGAACAGNCTTGGTCCCGATCATCAGTAAAGATATTGAACAGGATCAGGCCCAGCACTGATCTCTGGGAGACACCACTAGTGACAGCTGTCAACTGGATGTGGCACCATTCACCACCACTCTCTGAGCCTAGCCCTCCAACCAGTTCTTGACACATATCAGAGTGAATCTGTCGAAGCCACGAGCTGACAGCTTTGCCAGGAGCTTGTTGTTAAAGGACCTTTAACAAGAAACCAGGACCTTTGCCAGGATCTTGCTTTAAAATAGCACAGAGTCATAGAATATTTTCGATTGAAAGGGACCTTAAAGATCATCTAGGTCCTGCCGTGGCTGGGGATACCACCTACTAGACCTGGTTGCTCAAGGCCCCATTATCCAACCTGACTTCTAACAGTTTCAGGCTTGGAGACTTCACAACTTCTCTGCGCAACCTGTTCTAGTGCCTCCACCACCCTTGTGGAGAAAAATTTCCTTCTGATGTCTAATCTAAAACCAGTTTCTTCCACTCTGAAGCCATTACCCCTCACGCTGTCACTACATGCATTCCCTCTCCAGTTCTTCTGTAACCCTCTTCAGGTACTGGAAGGCTACTATAAGGTCTCCCTGCAGCCTTCTCCAGGCTGAACAACCCCGACTCTCTCAGCCTCTCTTCGTAAGAGAGGTGCTCCAGCCCTCTGATCACCTTCATGGGCCTCCTCTGGACCCACTCTTGCTTTTCCATGTCTGCCTTGTGCTGGGGGCTCCAGAGCTGGACACAGTACTCCAGGTAGGATCTCAATGAGAGTGGAATAGAAGGGGAGAATCTCCTCTCTCAGCCTTCTGGCCACACTGCTTTTGATGCACCCAAGGATACATTTGCACTTACATTTCATGGTGTTACCCTAAATGTTTGCTTTCCTCTTGCTCCTTTAAGAAAAGGTAGCCTGAGTAGGTATTTGTAGAGAAACAGTAGGTTTTGTGTGGCAACTTTTCAGAAAAAAATTGACAATACACAAATTGTTTCCAAAAGCGCAGCTGCAGATCTCAGCGTAGCCAGCAATAGACACACCCCTAAGAGTGAGACTTCAACCTTCATCTTATGAATGATTTATCTCCTTTTTTTTTTTTTTTTTCTTTCTTTTTTCCCCAAAATCATCTAAGAGGAAAAGCTTCTTTGGGCCCCTGTTTTAGAAAGGCACTGTACAATCCCAAAGTGAATGACAAACTCTGCTTAAAAGAATTTGCAGTCTAAAAGATTAGAGAGTATGAGCAGGGCAAAAGAAAAGGAATGAGTAAAGGAGTACCCATGTTTATGACTCATCCCTTGCATAACCGTAGTGGGTTGTTGTTTAAGTAAGTTTTCTATATGTATTATGGCAGAGATTAGTTCTCTCTGAAGAATAATCTGATGGCTCTGTCTATGCAGTACTTGCCAATGTGGTCTGTGCATGCCTACTTTACAGCTTCATTTAGTTTGGAATGACTCCCTTGCTAACATTGCTGGACAGATATTGAGCATTTGGTGCACTCAGAAGTATAGGAGGTTCCTAAGAACTGATAGATACCAGATTATTATGTTCAGTGGCTGAGGAAGGAAAAGAAATTACTTGCCCAAATTGCAGTGGTTAAAGTAGTGGATAGAGTGATAGTTTAGGAGTCTTCCTGTCGTGGATGTTTACAAACTTTTGTGCATTTTGAAGCCATTTTGGCCTTTACATGCTTAGTAAAAGGGAGTGGATGTGGGGCAAAGAGAATCTATGAGGGTTTGGGACAACCTCTATGCATGAGAAAGGTAGTTCTGTAGGCCACCTGATTGAAGACACATCTGTGGTATGGAGTAACATGAAGTGTTCCATCAGAAACTGAACTAGTGCCAAATTAATGAGAATTTTAAAATTAAATGTATAGTGTATGGGCCAGGATTCAAATTATGTTCCCAAAAGTAAACCCCTTAAGATTAGACATTTCATAATTTTTGAGAGTGTGAAAATTATTAAACTGCTCCCTCTGTTTTGTTTTGTTTTCTTTTCTTCTTTTTTTTTTTTAATTTATTCTGTGTTTTGTGGACATTTTCATTGAGGTACACACTTTTTGGGATGTAGAGCTCACTAAGTGTCTATGTCTGTTTGCAACATGATCAGCATGTACCTTTTGAATAATCTAAATTATTTTATGGGTATGTGAAACTCTTTTCACTTTTCTAAAAGCAAAGTTTGTAGCTGTACTTCTTAATGGTTCTATGGACTGTCTTTTCAGAATCACGCCCAAGGAGGAAGAAAAGTTGTCCAGACTGATGAGTGGCGGAAGAGCTCTGTGGAGGAAAGGCTGGAATATGCTCTCATAAAGGTGAACCTCTGCTGAAAACTGTCCTATCCATCATCTCAGAAACTTGATCTCAGCTCAGACTTCAAGGGAAATTTTTGACTTCAAATATCTTCCAACTACCATTCTTTTAAAACCTAATAATTAATGTATTTAATGAACTTTAATAACAGGGGAAATTGCAGTGATTTCACCATGGTTTTCACAAATTTCACTAGTTGAAGTCTTTGACTTTTAATTTATTTCTCTAGTATTGGTGGAAACATATTAGTTTTACATTGTAGCATAATTGATTGTAGGGTTTGGTGGGGTTTTGTATTCTTTAAGAACACTGAACTAAGTTACATTTGTGCTGGAGGCAGACTAAATGTTTCTTTTTCCTTATGACATAGTTAAGAAAACCACACAAACCTGCTAACGCTGGGGACTCTTGCTTTGACTATATGTGTAAGAACTACAGTATTTTGCTTCCTGAGAAAACCTATTTTAAATGCACATTTGAGGTATTCTTAAAGACTAGCACTATTTAAAGTACCTCTTTGTGCTTTCATTGCGATTTTTTGGAAGGAGAGGGCAATTAAGTAAAAGCTGTATTTCTTGCAAATTAAAAGCTTCTCTGTTTTTTTTATCCAGGGCATTGAGAAGTATGTCACTACAGATACAGAAGAAGCAAGATTAAATCAGGAAAAATATCCTAGACCTCTAAATGTAATTGAAGGGCCTTTAATGAATGGCATGAAAATTGTTGGTGATCTCTTTGGTGCTGGAAAGATGTTTCTGCCTCAGGTAATGAGAAAATTATTTAATATATTTTCCCATTTTTGCAAAATCTAGCATTCTGAAATATAACCAGAACATTCTATGCCGACTTTTTTTTTTTTTTTTTTTCAGACATAGCACATCAATTGTGAAAATTCAGGTGCTGCTGAGAAGCAGTGGTACTTTTTCTTTACTTTGGAACTTTATGTAGTTTTACATGTTTGGTTTGTTTCTTCCTGTGTGTTTTTGCTTTATTTGAAATGCAGTTTTAAGTTTGGGCCTGGGACAAAGAGCAAGAGAGAAAAAATACCTGACTAAAAATCACTGTATTTAGCACCTTCCAAGTCTAGGCCTGTTTGTAGCTTCCAATTCTGTTGCGAGTGGTCCAAGAGATTGCATTGTAAAAGCGAGTGTCACATGTGATCCAATAGGACCAGCAGACTGCTAACACAGAAAACTCTGCAAAACTGGGATCTGGTTTTGCAACTGAAGTTTTGTTTATTGTTTGAATGAGTATAAAAGAAAACTAAGAGAAATCATAACCTATTCATATGTTGAATGTTTATTTTACCACTCTCTTTTTATCCGTGCAGGTGATAAAGTCTGCTCGAGTTATGAAGAAAGCAGTTGGTCACCTTATTCCCTATATGGAAAAAGAAAGAGAGGAAAGGAGAGCCCAGCAAGGCAGCACAGAGGAAGAGGCAAGACATAGTCCTTTGTGCTGTGACTTCTTCATAGCATGCCATGACAAATATGTAAATTATTTTCTGCTGATGACAATTATTCAGCTTTCATGTTGAAGAGTTGATGCAGTCATATGGAAACAGAACATAATTTGAAGTAGGACTAAAATTCATAAAGTGCAGATTTTATGGAACTCTGCTTGATGTGTTCCTAAACTGTTGTCACTGGCTTCCTGAAGAATACCATAAGCCATTGTAGACCCATGATTCCAGTGTTACTTTTTTTTTTTTTGTAGACATTTAATTCTAGTGTTATTTATTCACAGTACTTCTACTGCCCTCAGGTTGCTCTGGACCTGCCTTTTGCCTGTTCAAAGGCTGTTACCGTGTTTCTGTGTATTCAACTCTTCCCTTTCCTTTAGCCCTGACCATTCTCTCAGCTAAATAAACCAAATATTTCCATTCTTTCTCTTCATTGATTATAACTTCAAGATCTCATTATGAGTAGCCATGAGCAGTGGCAGGGGATAAGTGTTTATGAAAACAAGGTCTGAATAGAATTATCTTTTCATATGTGTGTTTTTTCAGCAGTTTCTGAAGACTACCTTCTATGTAATAGATAAAATACATATAACTGAAAAAATTCAATGTTTTTCAGGTCCTTGCAGGCCTTTTCTTTATGGCATTTCCTGGTTTACAGCCAGTGGTTAGTGATGCCTGAGAATAGTTTTATTAGCTGTCTTTGATATACTTGAAATAATGTCTTCCAAATTTGGTTAATGGAATATATGATAGGAGCACTGGAAAATAAAAATGTACGATGTCCTTTGTTTCTCCATACTGGCAAGATTCTGTTCAGTACAAAAGAGAGTTCAGGGGAATGGGACAGAATGCCCTTTTAAATACTCCTGCCTACTGCTTCTTACTATATTTATAATGCAATAGGTACTTATAGTTTTGGTTTAGTATTTTTCTTTTTCTCTTGTCTTTGTCTGACTATGAAATTTAGGTTTGATGTACATCTATCTACTTTTCTTTAGTCCTGTAGAAGCTTACAGTATCTTCATGAGTTCTCGTGGCTGCTAATAATGGCTATTACCACCAACCTGCTACTTAACACACATTAAAAAGAAAGAATAGCAGAACTTCTCTAAACCATATATTTCCTTTGGTTACCCTTCTGTGGATTTTGAATGGTTCCTGATTCTTTGCTTGTAATCTTATGTATTTTCATTTACTGTGGATCTGTTGTATGATTATCCAGCATAAATGTAATGAATACAGCAAATAACTTAGAAGGAAAAATGACCTAGTAATCAAATCTGACTAATCTTAATAGAAGGAGAACACCTAGTCTTTTTTCCCATGTTCTTTCTGGATGTGAAGTTGTCTTCTCTCTGCAGTATTTCGAGCAGATCTGTTTTCTGGCTGTTGTGAGTCACCTTTATGTGTCATCTCTCTCCTGCTCCTGCTGTTCTTTCTAATTTTAATTCAGGTAACACTGTCAGTATTTGGCACCTTCTGGTTTGTTCCAATGCTGTTTGCTTCCATGAGCACTGGATTGGGATCTACTGTGAACCCTCTGACACTTAATTCTCTGGTTAAAAAGAAACAAAGTGGAATTTGACAGGTTCTTAAAAACACAGCCAACACTGAAGAGGCTGTGAGAGATTCTGTGTGACTGAGGAGAGCAGGAGGGAAAAAGTAGGGCTTCTGTCCTGTTTCCTCTACATTCTGGTGAACAAGGGATGTGGTGCCTTCCTCTTAAAAAAAATGTCACTGTATAGAGAATTGGTGACTCAATTAGTATCTGGTGCATGTATCTCCACAGTTAGATGTTGGCTTGAAGTAAAATGATTTGCAGACTGTGATAACTGATCCATCTCATGTTACCCAGGCTACTGTAACCTACAGGACAGTTTTAGTCACAGGCTGCCAGGAAATGTAAAGCATTGATAGTTACATTTGAGGATAAAAAGCTGTGGCCGTAGGTCTCTACCAAGACTGAAAAGAAGCCTCTTGGATGTATGCCCAGTACTTAAGGGCCTCTTTGCTTGAGACAACTGAAATCTTAGTGTGCCCTAAATAGAGTTTTTTAAATTGGTGCATGCTCTGGTTGATGTTGTTTGCTGCCCAGCACAGATTTTTCTTCTTCTTGTGCAAAACCGTTTTATTGTTTTCTAGGATATCAGTCTCTAGTTAAATCATCAGTAGTTATTTGGTATAACCAGAATGGTTTAGGTTGGAAGGGACCTCTGGAAATCACCTAGCCCAACCCTCATGCTAAAGGAAGTTCAGCTAGATCAGTCTAGCCTAGTGAATCATCCACATTCATGAAGCATTGTTTCCAGGCTTTACAATTACTTGTACCATAATAGGAGTCTTAGTTATGGATTAAGATTGCACTGTTGAAAGATCTGTGCAAACATACCAAGGTTTTCGAGTAATTTAACTCTTGTTATTTGTTTCACTTGCAGGATCCTTACCAGGGTACAATAGTGCTAGCAACTGTGAAAGGAGATGTGCATGACATCGGCAAGAACATTGTGGGAGTCGTTCTGGGCTGCAACAACTTCAGGTAAAGAGACTAACAGTGGGTAGCTGGGAACTAGCTAGCCGATTATGTATTATGCTAAATGCAGCTCTGGTGATAACAGGCGGGCATTTCTTGGGCTCTGTCCTCTGTTGCAGCCGGGAATGCAGATCATACAAGCTGTTACTAATTGGAAGGCAAAAGGAAGTATAGCCTCCTTCTGTAATATATTTTTTTGTTCGTAATAAATAGGCATAATGTCTGAAGAGTTCAGTTAATGACAGTTGCAGTAGGCAAGACTATGTGGGTTGTGTATGATGGGAAAAAGGAAATTTTGATTGAACATTGTATTGTGTATTTCAAGATGTTCATTAACTATGAGGTTTTAAAATTTCGATGGGGGATGTTTTGTTAAATGAGAGATGAGATTGTTATTCCACCTCTGAGTTTCAAAAGACAGAACTTTAAGAAAAAGCAGCTCTCTTGGGGCCTGTGGGCATACATGAGTTGGCAACAGTGTTGTAATGAATGGTCATTTTTCCATCAGAGTACTTTATCAAATATCCATCAAATGTGTAAAACAGAATCCGCTTTGGAACTCTGCCTTACCATTCATTCTTTTATTTCTGTTTTTTCGTTTGCTTGGTTGGTCAGTTGCTTTTTTTAATATGGGAGTGTAATTTGCTCTAAAAACAGCAAAATGAGCTCATTATTTTAAAACATGAAGGGTTGAAGCTAGTAGCAATGATGTGTATATGCAGCATGTTTCATTTTGTTCTCTTTTGAAATTCTTTTGATTGATTTCAGACTTTCTCGAGCTTTATTTAGACTTACTGAAGTCATAGTGGTTTCTGTCACTGTGACAGGCTGAATGAAGCTAGCAGGCTGGTGTGGCTTACTTGAAAAAGATAAAAACTTTGTCAATGGCAAACATTAGTAGGAATAAAATGCTAGCAAGGGAGGTGCAGTGTCTAATTTCATAAAAATGTATGCTTTAATAAGAAAAAGAAAAAAAAACTTTATGTGAATCCTGTTTTGTTCCTGACATAAGACTCAATGTCCACAAAGACTTTTCATGTCATCCGAATAACTTCAGCAACACCACTGCTGTTGATTAACCCTGGGAGAATGCTAAGCATACGCAGCTATTCATTCATTTCCACTCAGCTAACCTTAGTGGGATAAGGAAAGAGGAGAACAAGAAAAAAAATGTGGGTAGAGATAGAAATTATTTAATAAGTAAGTGAATGGTAAATGAAAGGAGAGAAAGGAAAACTAAAATCATGCAAAAATAGTCACTCGCCACCTTCCACAGATTGATAACTACCCAGTTACTGACTAATCCCTGCTAAAACTCTTCCTCTTCCTTTTTTATTGCTGAGCTTGACATCATGTGCCATGAAATATTTCTTTGGCTATTTTGTTTCACTGCCCTATTGTGTCTACTCCCAACCTTTTGTGCATCCCCTAAGCTATTCCCTGAAGGGTTAGAATAGGAAGCGGATAAGGCCTCAATGGTGGACAAACACTTTTTGTCAACAGTTAAAACAGTGTGTTATTAGCATTGTTTTGGTCACAGATCTAAACCATAGCACCATACTAGCTGCTATGAAGAAAATTAACTCCATCTCAACCAGATTTAGCAGAACTACCCAAGAAAAATGGAAAAATTTAAAAAGGATCCTACACTTGAATTTCCTTATCTGCTATATTGTGTGAAACTGAAAATTTTGTCAGACCTAGATATATTTTCTATATTAAAATTCCTGACAGAGGTCTTAAGAGAAATAGGCAAACAAAAATCCTCAATTTTAACTTCAATTCTAGGTCAGTCATTTACAGTAAGAGCAGTGTATTTGCCCTTTAGCAGGAATTTGACCTGTATTTTATACAATCTTGTGTCATCTCACTTCTTTTCACAGAGTTATTGATTTAGGAGTCATGACTCCGTGTGATAAGATATTGAGAGCTGCTATTGAGAACAAAGCAGGTATAGAGAGATTTCATTAGTACTCCTGAATTGTTTGATTTTAAACCCCACTCACATTTTCTAATGCTACTCATTGCATTCCTATGCTGTCTGTGATTTGTTCAGACTATCTCCAGGTAACCCAAAAGTGTCTGCATTAGCAATAGTAATTATTTAGTATTTGGCACTTCTCTGAAACAGCCTAAGGAACTGAAAGACTGTATCGGAAGGACAGCTCTAAGGGAGATGGTGTTTGTTTTACAGTTTGAGACTGGAAAGGTCAAATAACTTCGTGCTGGGTCTTAAATCATCCTAAGAATTTAGCTTTCAGCCTGCCAGATCAGTGAGTGTGAAATCGGAAATAAATTGTTCTAATAAATAATGAACTTTCCGAAACAAGCTACATTTGCTTTGAAACAGTCCAGTGCACCTTGGAAGAGGTGAATTGTGTGTAACAGGTGGCTGAAAGCATTTGCTGTTTCTAAGAGCAGAGCTTATAATTATTTTGTCTTATTCCCCTCCTCAGTGCTGAAGTTCTGAGATTTGAAGCTTGCTAATCACAAGCACTGTGTATTTATTTCTGAAGCTAGAGCACTAAGTGTTCAGCTGTGAAGACTGAGAAATAGCATAAACTCTGGATTTGGAGTCACTTTTATTCTTAGGAAGCTTTCACTTTCTAATTAGGTCAAACCCTATTTCTAGACTAGTAACTACCCACCTTTTTTATCTCACTATTTTCTGATGTATGAAATAAACCTTTCTGTAATAATTTCTGTGTTTTTCTAGAATGGACTTGATGAACCTTTTGTGTATGTGTGTTTGTAATTTTACAATAGATATAATTGGCCTGTCTGGTCTCATCACCCCTTCTTTGGATGAAATGATTTTTGTAGCCAAGGAAATGGAGAGATTGGCAATAAAGATTCCTTTGCTGATTGGAGGAGCAACTACTTCTAAGTAAGATATCTCAATTGGGAAGATGGAGAATATATATAAAAATAGCGTTAATCAGGGAAAAAGAACATGTGTAGCTGTTTCTCTCTACATTTCCCTCAGGTAATTTCTTGCATAGCTAGAAGCTGCAAGCAGTGTTTCTTTATCAAAGAAACACATATTGTATCAGAACTGTTGTGTTCTGTATTTTCAGCCTTAGCAAATGATCCAATAATTTTAGGGACTGTGGGGAGGGGGTCACTTGTATGCAAGGTTAACTGTATCCTTTTCCTTTTTCTCCATATATCTCTTTTCCTGTGGCTGTGATACTCAGAAAAATATGGAATGTTTTTTTTCTTTTGCTTTAGCAAAAGAGGGTAATGATGTGGAAGATTTCTTCCTGGCCTCTCATACAAATTAATTTGCAAAATTATGTTTGGACTTATTCAAGACAGAAAACTGTGCTTTGGGATTGGGTCTTTGTTCATTAACTGTTGGACTTGACAATGTTAAAGATCTTTTCTAACCGTAGTGATTCTGTGATTCCTCCACTTTCTTGCATGGTTTGCCAGGACTCCGAGCAACAGGGACAGTCAGCTGCATTTCACGTGATAGTTTAGGACTTCAAAAGTCTGATTAACAAATAGTACTATAATATAGCAGAGTTTCTTCATTATATGCTGAATTATTTCAGTAAGGACTGTAATATGTGTGAATGCTGAATAATTGGATGAATTGTGAATGTTTTATGTGGATTATTTGACTGACTAAGCTGGTACAAATTTGTAATAGTTACTGACCACTGGCAGAATTCCTTCGTCAGGTAAGTAGAGAGATTGTGCTTCCTGTTTTGAAGTAGAACATCACAGAAATGGAATAATCATGACTGAAGTATGTTAATGTTAAACCATAGACACGGAAACTACCATGTGGGAGAGAAAACGTAAGATAAGCAAAAAAAAAAAACTTTAAAAAATTTTGTTAGTTCTTGTTAGAGACTTAGTTTGGAATATTCTCATTGAGATTTTCTGAAACTCAAAGTTGCTGATTTTCAGTCATCTGGTAAGACAGAGAATGAAGCAGTCTGATCCCGTTTGAAGTGTTTGTGTACTTATTACAATTACAATCTGTGTTTAATCATTATTGCATAGCAGAGGGATGAATTGCTTTCTACTTCTGAAGCTGTGGGCTGTGCATTAAGGCAGGTTTTATTACACTGGGTATTTTGTCTGGGTTAGGGTTTTTTTGTTGTGGTTTCAGTTGGGAAATGCTCATTCTTTTTCTTTTTCATTGAAGAACACATACGGCTGTTAAAATTGCCCCACGATATAGTGCACCTGTAATTCACGTCCTGGATGCATCCAAGAGTGTTGTGGTTGTAAGTTCTAAATTACAGTTTCTCATCCGTGCAAAAATGCCTTTCCCTGAGTCTTAATGTTATGACAGAAAATTGAAAAGGCATGACAGAGACCAGTTTCTAAACTATTGCTCCTTCAGTTTTTAAGCTATTGCTCCCACGTGGTTATCTCATCTGCCTTTTCTTATTGTTGTCACTGGAGGCCTTTATTTAAATGTCCATTTCTCTAGTAAGGGTGACAGGATTTACTCTGAGTCCTTGACTGTAGTTGTGAGATGTTTTATAGTGAAGAGCGATAGCATTAGATTTGAACTGCTAGCTTCTCCATTTTGGATGTTTTTCTGGAGTTAGTGATATGGCAACATTAGTACTATGAAAAATGTATGGAGTTTTCTGGGATGAATACTCAGACAAATGGGTAGTCTTAGATGGAAAATACATTCTGGGAAGAAACAGGCCAGGCTATGTGTTCTTTCTTCAACTATTCAGTCTCTAAAATCTTGGGAGTATTCTCCTTTCAGGTCTTTACAAAGCCAGGCCTGGCTCTGGTAATACTGTCTGTGTAGTATAGGAGTGCTTTCAGTAGTAGCCATGTTCTTAAGTATATTTTTAATCTAGTTTGCAGACTAGTAGTAAAGCTTAGTATGATGTGGTCAACTGTGATGGGAAAGCAGTCTGAAAAGAGAGGTTCATGCTCTGCCCTTGCTGTAGTATGTTATGGTACATACTTAGAGCTTTCTTCTTCCTTTTTTTCAGTGCTCCCAGCTCTTAGATGAAAGTGTAAAGGATGATTTCTTTGAAGAAATACTAGAAGAATATGAAGAAATTAGAAAAGAGCACTATGAGTCTCTCAAGGTACAAATGTAATTGATCTAGCAACTGCAACTTTTCTTGTTTGAAGTGATTGGTACTTGCCTCTACTAACTCGCAGTTTCAGGTCCATATGAAGACTTTCAGGTGTATTTGTTCTGATTTAAAACACACAGTAGATCTGATGGAAAACTTCCAGAAATGTTTATGGATGCAAAAAAACAACTTACAGAACACCAGTGCTCTCCTGGAAACAGGGCACTACACTAGAGCAATTAAAATGGTACTGCTTGATTTTGCTGGTACTAAACCATAGTCTATTGAATATTTTACACCGCCATGCTTTCCTGATGTCTTTGTATTGTTTAGATTATGGATCTGAGCAGTCTTAGAGGGGAGATTGTCATTTTAGGAAAGTGAAGAGGACACAGTGAAATACTGTGCATATTAACAGTAGGAGACAGATAACATCTGACTCCTCTAAGGCCATCCTTGTAAATAAACACAGAAACAAGCTGAATTTATTTGGCTTTTTTCTGGTCTCCTGATAAAGAAAGATAAAGCTTGAGGAATCCTGCTGAGGACATTTGGCTTGGTCAAGTTTAAGACTGGCTCTGCATAAGTAACCAGTCCACTAAGCTGAGATCAGTGAATGCAGCAGTCTCCTTTAAGCAGAGGCCAACAATGAATTCATGGGCTTCCCAGGAATTGCTGTAAATTTCTTGTGGCTTTCAGAACAGCCAGTAATTTGCCCAGAGACATGCTGCAGTCACTGATTGTGGTGGTTTGTCCCTTGGCTGGGGACCGAATATGCACCAAAGCCACTCTATCACTCCCTTTCTTACATGGACAGGGGAGAGGGGAAGTATAACAAAAGCCAGTAATAACATAGAAGCAATTTAATAATAATAAGCAGAAGCAAAGGCGGCACACGGAAAGCAAAAGAGAGATGCAATTCTCTGCTTCCCATCATCAGACAGTGCTCAGTCTCAGGAGGCAGGTCTCTATGTGTAATGGTTGCTCTGAAGGACAGATGCCATGAACGAATATCCCTGCATTTCCTTCTTTCACTTAATTCTTATATCTGAGCTGATATCATATGGCATGGAATATCCCTTTGGCCAGTTTGCATCAGCTGATTCAGCCATGTCCCAGGATCTTGCACACCACTCAGCATACTGTTGGGTTGGGGAAATGTTGGAAAAGTAGAGCCTGGATACTTGTTCAGCAGTAGCTGAAACACTGGCGTGTTATCAGCTACAACTCTCAATATACAGCACTAGAAAGATGCCTTGAGNTTCTGATGTAGTTCTGAGGAACTAGAAGTCCTTTTGGCCAGTTTCATTAGAAGTATAGAGGTAAAACTAATGCTGTGATTCTGATGTAAACTTACTTTACAGTGAACTGGGAGTTGTTGGAACTGAAATTGCCTATTGTCAGATTTGTCCTGAAGACTGTTTTTAGTAAGACTGCCACCAAATCAACAGATTGGTGTTGATCTGTTTGAAAGATGGCTGGCTTTGTGAAGTTAACCTTTATGTCCATACAGGAGCGAAGATACTTGTCTCTACAGCAAGCTAGAAGAAAAGGTTTCCATAATGACTGGTTATCAGGACATAAACCAGGTCAGTTTAAGTATTGTTGTTGTTCCTGTGCCTTTCCTTTTTCTATTTATTTTATGTATGTTTTAATTAGATTGTGCTTTATTACAATTCAGGATATAATAGTGTAACAGCTTGAGTAAATTGGTAACAGCCTGAGCAGACAATTTTTTTGGCATAAATTTGAGAATCCAGGTTTTGCTTTATATTTTTCGTAGTATATTTAAAGAATAAATTTATAGTTAATTAAAAAATTATTTAAAAAATATTCCTAAACCAGTAGGTTATCCATGACACCATATAATCAAAGATAATCCTGCTTTGCAAAATAATGTCAGCTAGCTCATTATATTGCAAAGGTTACTGTACCATATTTAGGGAGCACACATTGCGACATGGCGGTTTTTTTCATATTCCTCTTTATATCTTTTTATGCTCTTTGCCCATCAGTTTCTGAACCGGTTTTGGTCTCTCTCATTAGACACTGAAAGTATGAACAGCATTCTACAAGAATTCCATCCTGTAGTGATGTTAACCCTTCACTACTTTCTGTCATTTCATTTATAAGACTCAAAAAGCTGCTAAATTTTCGGTAGCTCATCTTGATAAAGATTTTGTTACCAATTATTGAACAGCACAGACAAAACAAGTGCAAAGCTTGTGACCACTTCATAACCATCATAACAGATCCATCTTGCTTTTTTGCTTGTGCATATACATCTGAACAAGTGTGTGGTGGTTCCTAAAATTCTTTGGGGATTTGTAAATATTAAACATATATGGCCATAGAATATTAGATATTGATAAGTTGTGTAGGTTTTTGTGGTCTTCAATTGTGTCCAATAAATTAAGTTCTGAAATCCAACAGCTAATAAGTGTTGATTTATATGAAATAACAAAAAGTCTTAAATTTTCATATTTGCTGTTTGAGCTTCATGCTTTAATACCTTTTTTTATTTTATCACATTGTAACTGTAGAGTATGGTATAAATTGTGATATGACAGTGAGAACTCTAATATAATTTGGAAGAGGCCATTTACAGTGATGGGACCTAGTGAGCATCAGCTATGCTGCACATGTAATAGCAATATTGAATTGTTTTCATCATGTCATATTGTACTTCTGATTCCTATAGCTAAACCAAAATTCATTGGCACAAAAGTCTTTGAAGATTATGACCTGAACAGGCTGGTAGAATACATTGACTGGAAGCCTTTCTTTGATGTCTGGCAGCTCAGAGGAAAGTACCCCAACCGGGGTTTCCCAAAAGTCTTTAATGATAAAACTGTAGGTGAGTACTGAACTTGTATGTGCTGTGTGTAAATAATCCTAACATAACCTGCCACGCTACATTAAGGTTCTGAATAGTTTGAAATATGTAGCAATAGTGGAAACCTCGTTTCACTGAAATAATTTATTTAAAGCAACACCTAGTGAACAGGCGTTGGCATGTGAGACTGAGAAATTAATGAAGAAAAATGCTCCATCATTTTATTTAGAATTCACCTGCCAAACACAGAGAGGTATTTTAATGACAGAAAATGACAGCAGAGCACTGAATGTATTATCTGTGTCCGTGTTGTGCGAGAAGACGGCAAGACAGCCCTGTTTTATTTTGAAACTATTTGTACTGGTTTAAGGCTAATTGGAATATTTTAATAGAGAAAATTATATTGCAGGCTGTGAAAAGGAAACAGTGGTGATGTCTACTTCACTCATNTCACGCTGCTGTCTTTCTTTGCTGTAGCTGACAGATTGTTGCAATCATCAGAAAATTATATGGAAAATGAGCCTCTCTTTAGCAGTTCTTAAACACATTTAGCCAGTTGCGAAAGAATGTCTTTTCTAAAGGTCTCTCTTTTTTTGATAGGTGAAGAAGCAAAGAGAGTTTATAATGATGCTCAGAATCTACTGAAAGCGTTGATTGATCAGAAGAAATTACAAGCCAGAGGCGTGGTTGGGTTCTGGCCAGCTCAAAGTGTTCAAGATGATATCCATTTATATGCTGAAGAAGAGGCAGTGGGATCTTCAGAACCAATAGCAAAATTTCATGGCCTAAGGCAACAGGTACAGTAACACAACATTTGTTAAATAAAGCAATTTAATTTTTTTTCCACCCTGAATTTCAAGAATTTCACAGAAGTGCCGTATTAAATTCTGTACAGAAAATGGTTGTCATAATCTGTCTGCAGCCATTGTGCTGCCATTTTTTCAATAGTGCTATTTTATTGGTCGTAACCCAAGTCATTGTATTGTAGCATTTGTAGTAGTGCAAAGTGCTACAAAATGCTTTGTATTTTTTATGTCTTCTGATATGTATTTTGTTTTTACTTTAAGATGTCCTATAACACTGTGCTGTATAAATTCATCACATGGATCCCGTCTGCTAAATTATGTACCTAATGAATCTTTATTCTCTGGTATTCCTGGATTCTGCTTTAGATGAGAAATTCTGCTTGAATGAGTTAAAGGTTAAAAACAGCAACTATAATTAAAATACCTAGAAAATAAAGTTCAATGGAGATACACATTCTTCACAGTCTTAGGGTTTTGGGGTTTTTTATGTTTTGGTTTTTTTTTAATAAAAAATTCTGCATATGAAGAGGCAGTTTAGAGTTAGTTGGCTGCTAATTCAGATTTTCAAGATGTTCTGCCTCTCTTTCTTCCCTGCCTTCTGACTTAGTTCACATATTCAGTCATCAAACATGGCAAAAAAACCCAACAAAAGTAACAACTACCTAAATTTCTGGAGTACAGTATTCTGTGAGGACAGTCCTATGCCAGCATAGCAGAACTGTACTAAGAAATACATCAGTTTATCAGTGTAGTAGGTTGGATTTACCCCCAAAATAAATCACCAGACTAGCTCAGAAGGTTTGTAAGCAAAATGAAGCTATATTTACAAAAGCAAGCAAAAAATCTAGAAGTACAAAATGCAATGAATATGTACAAAATCCATATATTTACAATTCAGAAACAACACAAAGACCCCCTTGAATTGTTCCCCACCCCTCTGGACAAGCCCAGAGGGGGCTACCAGCAGCCTCCTTCTCCCCCTCCTTCCCTTCCCAGTACCTCACAGATACAGTATGCCAGTGGAAGGTCAGGAAAGAGATAAGGGAGTAATGCAAAACAGAAACACAGAAGCGAAAATGAGAAGAAAAAGAATGTTTTATGCAGCAAACTTTATCCTAATCAGCAAGTGAATGGAATGATACAGACTTGCCATTATATTTTTTTGTGTCAAATCCCCTATTTTGGTTTTTTTTTTTCACTGTTTTCTACTCATTGTCTCTGGAATTTTCCTGGTTTTGTTTATAATTAAGAACTAGGCTACAGTACCTCACAGACAGAGTTCCCTGGATGGATTTAGTATATCTTGACAGTCCATGGCAGATGTTTATATAAAGTCTTCTCACAAGCATTCAGGCAGGGCTGTTCCAGGGCCTTATTACCTAATTAAGCATTTTGATATTCCATGTATATCAACTCTACTCCAGTTTCTTTTCCTGGCCTTTTCTTATGGTTCTCCCAGAGAGAATATCTGATTTGATATTCTCTTTGTAATGACTTTTACTATTGGAAGACTGCATATTCCAAATTTGTTCAGCCTTTTCTCAAAGGTTAAGGCCATGAAATTGTGCTATTGTGGGTACTGTTCTTACGGACTCTACATATTTTAGCTGCATCTCCTTCCATCTGGTGTAGTTCAGCAGGGCCTTTACCAGAGCAAAGCAGAAGAGAATGATTGTCTCCTGTTTCTTATAAAGAATGTTTCTTTCAGTACACAGTGTTCTGTCTATAACATTGACACTACTGAGAATGTGACATAAATCTAAAAGTTGGAGTATCTAGTATTTTCCTTAACTGTAATCACTACCAAAAAAAAAAAAAAAATAACATAGACCTCATTTGTTTGGGAAATATGGTATTTCTTCAGCTTTATGGTACTGTCTGTAATCTGGTAGGTTACAGAAATTAGGGAAATGGTTGTCTTTGGGTTTTTTTTGTGTGTGTGGTCTTATATTTGGTTTTTTTAAACTGCAGTTGGAAGTGGGTGAAAACATTGTTAAAATAAGTTATAGGAGAAAAAAAAAAACTTGGAGAGGAATCTTTAGCTAAGTAATAGCCGTAAAATAACTTCTACTTCTGTGATTTGGGTGGATTTACAAGAGCCGTGTCACGTTTTAAATAGTACTCGTGTTCCCACAATGAATATGCTGATAGGATCCTCAACGGTAAAACTTCTTGTTAGGTGCTGTGGCTAGCATTCAGTCACCTCTTTGAGCAGGATACTTCCTATTTGTGAAAACCCACTTGAACTTTGCTTGAGATTTAACTTTTCAATAGTGATAAGTCCATTTTGTTTGTATTTTGTGTGTGGCATGTTTTTTGTCTTAATTACTGAACATATACTTTATAGCATAAGAAGCTGGGAATGTTTATAAACTCTCAGAGCCACTGTAAAATGGGAGTTAATGAAGAATTCTGTAATTGGCATAACTAGGGTACTAGCTGTCAGTTTTCCCAAGAAATGTGCAATCTGAATGCTGGAGATTAAAAGTTCCTCCTCTAGTGGTTGGTACAAGGGTTCCTTATTTTTGTAGTAGTTTGTCTGCAGAATAAGCTGCAGAATAACCAGAATTTGCTGGTTGTAAATAGAAGCAGAGCATGTCTATATGCGTGTTTAGCACAGCATCTCTCTCTGATGTTTTGTCCTTGAGTGATCCAAATACCCTCAGAGTGAGAGAGATGTTTTTCTCCTAATTCAAGGACAATATTTGCATGGCTCAGTGACTAGTTAGATGTTTGTCTGAAATGCCTTAAGCCTTTTAGTTTTAAAAACACTGGTCTTCAGATTAATAGTACATTAATAGTATATTTTAAAACGTTTTGATTTATTGCATTGTTTTTACTACTTTAGGCTGAAAAAGACTCTGCCTGCACAGATCCATATTACTGCCTCTCTGACTTCATAGCACCATTGGGTTCTGGTATTTGTGACTACTTAGGCCTGTTTGCTGTGGCCTGCTTTGGTGTAGATGAGTTATGCAATCAATTTAGGAAACAAGATGATGAATACAACATCATAATGGTAAAGGCTCTTGGCGATCGATTGGCAGAGGTATGAGGTTTTATCTCACGTTTCCTTTGCAGATTTTATCACTGTGTATTAGATTTGCTTGACAAGTTACTGTTTTTAAGCTTTAGCTTAAATTTGGGTTGTTGCCTGTAATGTATGCTCTGCATTAAATCTTAAATTGAACTGGATCTACTGATACTGTCTTGATAGGAAAGTCCTTTTCTGAGCCAAGGAGAACTCTTCTGTCCATATCTTAGAGCTGCAAAAGTGTCTCTGAGCTCTTTAAGGGTTTTGATGATTGCTAGAATTTAGAATTTGGTAGCTTTAAAACAAGTCTGTTTAGAAGGAGCTATCTTATTTTACCTACAGGAGAATGTGCTTGGAGACAAAAGCAACCCATTGGTTGTATTCTTGAATTGGAGATAGGCCTTCTGCTTTTAATGGTGACCATAAAGATGTATCCATGGTCTTTTGACATGACATGTCTTGGGCTTAGACAATTGTGCTCTTAATTCTCTAACTGAAGTATTTTAGAAAATGCCACCCCTTCCCTCCTACCCCTCTATCCCCATCAGCCTGCTCCCATACACCTCCGTAACCATGTTAAAACATGCATTGCACTGAGGTTACTAGGTTACTGTAAGTGGAGTTGTGCATTTCAAGCTGTAGAGTTTCAGACATTATTATTAAATGCTGTCTAAAGATACTGAAGTGGAAATTTCTCTTGAAGGTGGCCATTGCTGGCAAAATTGTGTAAACTGTAAGAGCCGTTAAGAAAAAGCGTTGCCCACTTTCAGCTAAAGGAAAGGTCCTCTGCTAGAAAGAACAGCAGCACTTTCTTAACATCTGATGCTAGCAATGATGCGAGAATGATGTGGCCTTCCATAACTACACCTGACCAAGATACCTCAACGGTCACAACCTAATAACTTCAGTGCTACTTCTTTTCTGGTTACTTGTCCACACCTTTACCTCTTTGAATATGTAGGATTTTAAAACAGGACAAACAAGAAACACTGTCTACGGATAAGAGAGAGAACTGAAATACTTGAATAAGCAAAATAAATATTGTATGTGAACTTTAATGCTATCAAATTTCTCACCTATAATAAGAACTCACTTAAAAATTAAAATGGGAATGGGGAGAAAGTCTCTATCAGCATTTGTCTTCATCAAATAGCTATTGCATCAGTCTGCACAAATTAAAAAATATTTTAAATCTTTCCATTCTGTTCCAAGGCATTTGCTGAGGAGCTCCATGAAAGGGTTCGAAAGGAATACTGGGCTTACTCTAGTTCTGAGCAGCTAGATATTTCTGACCTACGCAGGATTAAGTATGAGGGAATTCGCCCTGCTCCTGGATATCCAAGCCAGCCTGACCATACAGAAAAACTCACCATGTGGAAACTTGCAAATATTAAGGAAACAACAGGTAACTCTGTTTGCTTTTGCTGAAATTCTTAAACTGGTTTTATGCAGATGAAACATTGACATGCCAGCAGAGCAACAAATTGAATAGTACAGAGCCACATAAGAAAACAGAACTGAAGCAATTCTGGGAATCACTGTCTTCACCTTTTCATTGCCTTTTATTTTGCCTCGTTCAAGGAAGAATTTGCAAACTACTACTATCACTTTTGGTGAGGGAGTTATGTCCCTAATTAGCAGATGGCATGCAAACAGAGTTCTGCTGCACAGAGGAAAAATTCTATCATTCTTATGGTTGCAATAAGACATTCCAGATATCAACAGGAAAAAAGTCAATTCAGCAGTGTGTTTCCTGGTCTGCAGAAATCTTGAGATAATAACTCTTAAAGGCATTAATTACATTTTCTTTCCTCTGATATTTTATGTGCTGGATATTTCACTGCTGCTGCCACAATTCCAAAAATACCTTCCTGTTTTTCAGAACCTCTGGTTACCTCTTTCATTTACCAAAATACCTACATTTTTTTCCTTCCTACTGTATTGTTACTCTACAGTAATACTGTAGTGAAAGTCTGTGATATATTTAAAGCTATGTGTATTTTTTTAATAGATAACAAGCGGAAAATTATTTTGGTTTCAGTTCATCTGAAAGCTTCTTGGTTTTTGACTTTGCTTGAAACTGTCCAACAGAAAAAGGTTCTGAATTAATTCTTATTACCAGTTCAAAGAATAATAAAATTCTCATTCTCTTTTCCAGGAATTGGTTTAACTGAATCACTAGCAATGATACCTGCTTCTGCGGTTTCAGGCCTCTACTTTTCCAATCCCAAATCCAAATATTTTTCTGTTGGCAAGATATGTAAAGATCAGGTAATTTCACACTGTTCATTCTGGTAGTTATTGCAGCATTCAAAAACACCTTGTGAGCAGGTATTCCAAAAAAACGTTTGTATAGGAATTTCCAAATCTTCATCATGTTTTGTGGTCTCTTTGCAGGTTGAAGATTATGCACTAAGAAAAAATTCATCTGTGGCAGAGGTAGAGAAATGGCTGGGACCCATTTTGGGATATGATACTGAATAACTGTGACACTTATGGAGGAACATGTTCTTATGATGGTTTATTCACCAGAAGGACAAGAAAATTCTTCCCACTGAAAACAGCTTTCTTCCATCCAGCCCAATGGTTTGTCTAGTTGATTTTAATTTTTGATCGGGGAACTTAATATTTCAAACCTGCCCTATTCACTTGGCTTGGGACCATGAATGCATTGTAGATCTTAGTCATAGCAACATACTTTTATTTATTTTTAGTTCTTGTGCAAGTACTCTAGCTGGGCAGCTGAATATAGCGTAAGGTAGGAAAGCTGCGAAGATCTCCTGTCCTAAGGAAGGCTTTGAAATCCGGGGCAGAAATTTCAATCCCACTGGCTGTGGATATACGTAGAACACAATTTTACTCCTATTATTTGAATATATTTTGGCAAGTCCTGATATAGAAATATGATGTGATTTTTCTGTAAAGTCACAAATGCTTTGTACCAAGTGATCACAAACAACTGAAGTATAACAGTTCTCCTTTTGAAAAATCACTCTGCTTCATGCTTTGGTCCTTGTGATTGGGACATGTGTTGTTCTCTCAGAATAATAAACCAGGATTTTAAATTACTTTGTGATTATTGTTTTGGTTAGAAATAATCAAAATAATGTAGTGCATTGGAGCAATATTAGAGATACCATATTATGACAGAACACGAGATAGGATGACTGAGCCTATGGATTGCACACTTCGTGCTTCCTCTTTCAGCAAGGCACAATCTGTTTCTACTCTGTATAAAGGATAATGCCACTTCCTACATTATGTTGTGAGGTTTAATTCATATTTAAATGATCTTTTGTATATGAAAAATGTGAGGGAAGCATAACTGTTACCACAGGCAGACTGAAAGCTTGGAACTGACTTCAGTGTGTTACAAACTCTTTAAGATTCCAGGTACCTGGATTTTAAAAACAAGTAGTAGGAATATTATTACAAGTAACAGCTAATACTGTAGGCTTGTTCTTCAGAGTTAACTCTGAGTGAGCTAATTCTTCATAGCTTTTAATAACCTCTGAAAAGTGCTTTAGATATTACTTAAATGCTGTTTTAGTAAAATGTTATGACAGAGCCCCCTCATTTTTCTGGGGTCTAATTGTAAAGAAAAGACCAATGTTATAAAAAGAATGTTCTTTTAAACAGATTGTCTGTAATGTAATAATAGTTATATAATTTTTGTTATGTCTTCATCAGACTTTGTGGTAAAAGAATCACCTTGAATCAACAGTTTAATAAAGGTTAATTGTCAATGGTCTTATCCTATTAGAATCTTTTAAATGGCAGCAATAAAACATGTGCAATGTTTTGAACAGATAATGTCAAAATTAATATGTACATTGTACCATCAGTCTGAAATTATTAAGGCTGCTTTGGGGTTTTAAAGTGGCTGTGTGTGTTCTTAACTGAATGTTTTAGGATGTCTCATTCTTTAATGACTGAACAAAAATAATTTCTAAATAGAACTCTCCCTCCCACCGTTGACATCAAGGGACTTGATGATCTTGTTGATCCTTGTTGATCAGTTGATTCTGGTTGCTGCAACAGTTCCTCAGTAGAACACTCTTTTAGACTGAAAAAAAATACAGTAAAACATTCTCAATATAAAGGAAAATTTGTTCCTGAAACAAGTAGCCAGTAAAAACTGAAATCCTCTCTGCTTTCTTTTTGATACTTGCACTTTGGCAAATCAGTTTAATGCTTAGAATATCTCCTCTCCACCACTCTTCTGTATTCTTATATTTGGAAGCGGAGTGCCATATTGATGTCATCTACCTGGACCTGAGTAAGGCATGTGACTCTGTCCCACATGACATCCTGGTCACCAAGCTGGAAAAACATGGACTTGAGGGGTGGACCACTCGCTGGATAAGGAATTGGCTTGATCACACACAGAGAGTGGTGATCAAGGGCACAATGTCCACCTGGAGACCAGTGACAAGTGGCATCCCTCAGGGGTCAGTGCTGGGACCAGT
>WBNM01041477.1:88793-102754 GCA_013399055.1 Ramphastos sulfuratus
CAGTGAGGGTGGTGAGACACTGGCACAGGTTGCCCAGGGAGGTTGTGGCTGCTCCCTCCCTGGAGGTGTTCAAGGCCAGGGTAGACGAGGCCTTGAGTGACCTGTACTAGTGGGAAGTGTCCCTGCCTATGGCAGGGGGTTGGAACTAGATGATCCTTGAGGTCTCCTTCCAACCTTACCATTCTATGATTCTATATTAGTCTGAGATGTCAATTGTATGAATGAGGTCAAAGTTTGACTTGCACTTGTTTGTTTATGTATTTCTTTATTTTCTTGAATCAGTAGCACAGAGTTCAGCCAGTGCAGCTTTACCAGAATCAGTAAAGCACAGTAGGTGCACTGCTGTGTAGCAGTGGTGGTGTTACCTTGTCTACAAGCAAAGGTTTTCAAGTGATATACAATTGCTTTATCTCTTCACAAGTGGCATTATAAACTGAGAAAGATCTTCATCTCTGCCTGTGAAACTTGTCCTTGTGAAAACCCGTTTGGAAGAATTGCTCATTGTTATTATGCAGATATTTTTACCAAGGACAGTTTCTTTAAGTTTATTACTTTGTCAGTTGACAAACAAAAAAGACAAATTTCATTCTTTTCTCCAGAAAATAAAAAGGTAAGTTGCAGAGGAAAATAGTCTCACAGTTATGCCAGGTAAGATAATTTTACTGCCATAAAACTATATTGAAAAGCCACGGTAATAATGTATGTCTTTGAAGTCATGAAATGGAGTGGGTACTGCCCAGGAAAGACCAACAGTTTGGAGTGCATAAAAGACTTTTTGTGGTGTTTTCTGAATCTATTAACAAAGATACAAGATATAAGAGATTATGAAAATAAAAGAATAATTTGTGTGCAATTATCTTCTAATTATTAAGAATAATTTAGTTTATATACTGATGTTTAAAAAACTTTGTTTTTTTCTTCACCACCTCTGGACCTCAAGTGAGATTGCCAACCTGGAGATTCAATTAAGTTTTGAAGCACATATCTTAATTTATGAGTGTCAGAAGGGAATACTATCCCTAAAGTTGACGCTTTATTAAGAAGTTGATTTCAGTGCTGCTGTTACTCCTGGGATGATTTGAGGCAGTTTATTTTGGGGTGAGAGTGCTGCCATAGATCAGCCATTGCTCAAAAAAAATCTCACTTTTTTTTTTTTTTTTTTGTATCCCTATTTGGGCATTGTTTGGGAATCATTCTTGTTCAACTACATGAACCTCAATTACACTCTTTTGTTTAATAGCCGTTTCTGAAAACAGACGTGATGTCCAGAAAATGAGGGGAATAGTGAAAATCCTTTCAGGGCCTTGGCTTTTAGAAAGGAGCTACTTCACTAATAACTTACTGGGTTTCATGAAATGCTTTTTGAAATCTTTGATTTACCTAAACATGCCGTGAAAAAGTGGATTCAGTGTCTTAGAACAGTTTGAAGAGCAAGAAAAGAAGTAGCTTCACTACTTAGTTCAGAAGGGCGGTTCTATAAAGAAACAGCAGCATGTATTCTCAGTCACTGGAGAAATAATTCCTGTGCTGTCAATTATTCATATTATCTTGTCATGGTAAAGCCTTTGTCATGGCTGAAGCCCCTTTACAAAGTCATTTTGTTTGATTGTCAGGGTTATGTAGGTTCCAGTTTTCAACTGAAGATACACTGTGAATAGGATATAATCCTGCCCTCACACATCATTTTTATACTGTCCAGCTATGGTAAAACTCAAAACCAATGCAATAAACCTCCATTCTTTTTCTTTCTATTAATATCATCAAGGCTGAATATTCTGAGATTTTTGACCATGTTACATGCCTAGTATAAATAGCTGTGTGAAATAGAACTCAGCTGAGATTACCAAACTTGGCATTTTGGGCTTGTGACTCAACTGGAACCAGAATGGTAGAAACAAGCTGATAATTGTCTTTGCTAGCCTGAAGCTGACATGATGACAGAAATGAAGTGCCCTATTTTCTAGAATAGTGCTAGCATGGCCTGTGTCTGGAACTCGTAATCAGGCTAACAGGGAGAGTTCTTACACCAGTGTGGTTTCTGACATTGCTCTCTTTGGAAAGAACATGGAGTAAGTCTGAGTGTGGGTGGTCAGGCTCTCCCTGTCATAGAATCATAGAATCGTCGGGGCTGGAAGGGACCTCAAGAATCATCTAGTCCCAACTCCCCTGCCATGGGCAGGGACACCTCACACTAGATCCCATTGCTCAGAGCCCCATCCAGCCTGGCCTTAAAGTCCTCCAGGGATGGGGCTTCCACCACCTCCCTGGGCAACTTGTTGCAGTGTCGCACCACCCTCATGGGGAAGAACTTAATTCCTAACATCCAATCTGAATCTACCCACTTCTAGGTTTGCTCCATTCCCCCTAGTCCTATCACTACGCAACATCCAACAAAGTTCCTCATCACCTTTCCTATAGGTCCTCTTCAGATACTGGAAGGCCACAATAAGGTCTCCTCGGAGCCTTCTCTTCTGCAGACTGAACAGCCCCAACTCTGTCTTCATAGCTGTTAGCATATGGTCTTTTCTACTCCATCTTCCTGTCCAATCAGCCCTCTCTTCCCCCTTTTCTCTCTAGCAGTCCTCCTTCACTGCATGTCAGGGTCCTCTTTAGGTTCTGCCAAAATGGAATCATAGACTTTAAATAAGTCTGTTATTCCGGGAAGAGGAATTTTTGCCTGTCAAATGTTGGACAACATAAATAGTGCTAATAGCTCTGCCTATAGGAGCCTTATACTATGTGTGTTAGTCAGAACAGCTAAGGGCAAGGCCGTGAGATGTGTTAAAGAATTCCCTGTGTGTTAATTGCATCTCTAAGTATGTGATTGTTTTGATCTAGATAGCAAACAAAAAATGTGTATTAATTCCATCTTTTGTCAGTGTACTGTTTTAAACCCTTAATTAGTAATAAGCTAATAATAATAAAACTACATAATACCAATGTAACTTTCAGCTGAAGTATTTTAATAGTATGAATTGTTAAGATGAATTAGAAAATTTATCTGTTCCTTGCTCTTAAATGCTTTTAGAATTCTTTAGGTATTTAATATTTTTTTTACAATGGAAATTTTTAAGTACAAACTCAGGTTACAAAATGCTAATAATTTGATTTAGAGGTCTTTACCACTGCTATCTAGAAGTAGCTGAAAAAAATGATTTTGTTAAGAGACTGGAAAGTTCGATGCACTGCTTGGGGAAATTTCTGTCCACTTAAAATTACTTACATGTAACAAAGGAAGCTAGGCTGGCATGGGATCCACAGGGGGTAAATCAATTTCAGATGAACAGGCAGTTCTTCAGAGAGGAGCTGAAAGATTGAGAGTCATGCCAAACTTGGGTCTCTTGAAATAAACAGGTATTTTCAATAATAATATCTCAGTAAACTAAAATAAAGCCTGTGGCCTCTGTTTTATGTACATTGTCAGAGTATAAGAAATTCAAATTGAGAACAGTTTTAAAGAGTTTTTTCATTAATATGCATGGTTGGGATATATTAGTTTTGCATGTTTATGATTGAGAGAAGGAGTAGGACACAATAATTAAGTTGTGAAGTTGTTCTAGGGTTAAGTAACAAGCTGTTGAAAAAGGAAACACAAGCCCTATGAGGAGTGGCTGAGGGACCCAGGGGTTGTTCAGCATGGAGGAGGCTCAGAGGAGACCTTATTGCTCTCCACAACTGAAAGGAGGCTGTAGCCAGGTGGAGATCGCTCTCTTCTCCCGGGCAACCAGTGACACAACAAAAGGCCACAGTCTCAAGCTGTGCCAGGGCAGGTTTAGGCTGGACATTAGGAAGAACTTTTTCACAGAAAGAGTGACTGGCATTGGAATGGGTTGCCCAGGGAAGTGGTGGAGTCACCGTCCCTGGAGGTGTTTAAAAGGAGACTGGATGAGGCACTTGGTGCCATAGTTTAGTTAATTAGAAGTGTTAGGTGAAAGGTTGGATCATGAAGGTCTTCTCCAACCTGGTTAATTCTGTGATTCTGTGAAACAGCACACACATACACCCCCTCACCCCTTCTTGGGAGTTCTTGGGAATAATTATTTAGATGAACAACAAATGGTTTTGACAGAATTTTCAGTTGATGCTGTCAGAATCCTGTGATACATTAAAACAGAACATCCTGACTTTTCCTGGACTATTAAAGATGTTTAAAGTCTGCATCAGCTCTGTATCTGCACATAAATGTTAGTGCAATTTCAACTTAAGAATTATTTCAGTCTAGTAGACAAAATAGCACTGGGTACACAGGTGTAATGGATTTCAGCTTTCTCCTTAAGGTGTTTAAAAGATGGTTTTGGTTTTTTTTTTCTTCTCTGCATGTGAGAGTGCAACTTCCATTGGTTGTTTTGTCTTTACTCTTTTGTATCCTGTGATACATTAAAACAGAACATCAGTCTTTTGCCTTCATCCTGCTCCACAATAAAGGTGTGGAGATGTAACTCGGGTTTCTTTTGTTGACCTGTGCTTTCTGCATGTTTGTTTTTTTTTTTAAAGTAAAGACATTATTTTGAGTATTTTCTTGAATTTCACAGAGGTTCTTGACATATGTTCTCTTCCTAGGTTGCAGACAACTTTATTACTTTCAATCTAGTCATCAACTGGAAATCTAGGTTGCTGCTTAAAAGTGGAGTGTAAATACAAGGCCTGAAGAAGCATCGCCACTCTGTGGTTGGCGGACTCCTGCACTTCTGTTTCTGTTAGGATGTTGTGAGAACAAATATGTACATATTCTGTAGATTAGGGCAGCAGTGATAGAGGATGTAGTTGTCAGAGGATGTATGGAGGCAACTAGGAAGGCTAAGGCCTCCTTGGAATTCAACCTTGCAACAGAATGGGCTTCTTCAATTACATTGCAGGAAAAACTAACACTAGAGGCAATGCAGGCCCACTGCTGAATGAAGTGAGTGCCATGGTGACAGGATACAAAGAAAGTGGAGTTACTGGATGCCTTCTTTGCCTCCATCTATATTTCTGGAGACTGTCTTCAGGAGCACCTGACATCTGAGGCCCCAGAGGAAGACGTGACAAAAGAAGAGTCTTCCTTGGTTGATAAGGATTGGGTTAGGGAACAGTTAAGTAATCTGGATATCCATAAATCGATGGGTCCTGATGGCATGCACCTTCTGGTGCTGAGGGAGCTGGTAGAGGTCATTGCCAGACCGCTCTCCATCATCTTTGGTAGGTCATGATGGACAGGAGAGGTGCTTGGGGACTGGAGGAAGGCAAATGTCACTCCAATTTTCAAAAAGGTTAAGAAGGAGGGCCCATGTAGCTGTAGACTGGTCAGCCTCACCTCCATCCCAGGAATGGTAATGGAACAACTTATCCTTGGTGCTGTTCCTAGGCATATCTAGGATAAGAGGGTCATTAGGAGCAGTCAATGTGGTTTTACCAAAGGGAGTTTATGTTTGACGAACCCAATAGCCTTTTATGATGTGATATCCAGGTGGATTGATAGAGCAGTGGATGTGGTTTATCTTGATTTTAGTAAAGCATTTGACACTGTTTCCTACAGCATCCTTCTGGCTAAACTGAGGCAGTGTGGTCTGGGTGATCAGGTAGTGAGGTGGATTGGGAACTGGTTGAAGGAAAGAAGCCAGAGAGTTGTGGTCAGTGGGATGGAGTCTAGTTGGAAGCCTGTATCTACTGGAGTCCTTCAGTGGTCAGTACAGTGACCAGTTCTGTTCAATATATTCATCAACAACCTGGATGAGGGGACAGAGTCCACTGGCAGCAGGTTTGCTGATGACACAAAACTGGAGAAGTAGCTGACACACCTGAAGGCTGTGCTGCCATTCAATGAGACTTAGGCTAGATGGAGAGTTGGGCAGAGAGAAATTTAATGAAGTTCAACAAGGGCAAGTGTAGAGTCTTGCACCTGGGAACAAACAACCCCAGGGATCTGTATAGGCTGGAGACTGACCTGTTGGAGAGCAGTGAAGGGGAAAAGGACGTGAGGGTCCTAGTGGATGGAAGGCTGGCCGTGAGCCAGCAGCGTGCTCTTGTGGCCAAGAAGGCCGATGCTGTTCTGGGGTGTATTAGAAGGGCTGTGGGTCATAGGTTGACAGAGGTTCTCTTCCCCCTTTATGTCCTGATGAGGCCACATCTGGAATATTGTGTCCAGTCCTGGGCCCCTCAGTTCAAGAAGGACAGGGAGCTGCTTGAGAGAGTCCAGCACAGAGCCATGAAGATGATTAAGGGAGTGGAACATCTGCTTTTTGAGGAGAGACTGAGGGAGCTGGGGCTCTTTAGTCTGGAGAGGAGACTAAGGGGTGACCTCATTAATGTTTATAAATATGTAAAGGGTGAATGCCAAGAACAAGGGAGTCTCGGTAATGCCCAGCGACGGGACAATGGGTGGAAGTTGAGGCATAGGAAGTTCCATGTAAACATAAGGAAACATTTTTTTGAGTGTGAGGGTGATGGAACACTGGAACAGGCTGCCTAGGTGAGTTGTGGAGTCTTCCACTCTGGAGATATTCAAGACCTATCTGGATGCATTCCTGTGTGATCTAGTATAGGTGATCCTGCTGTGGCAGGGGGGTTGGACTAGATGATCTTTTGAGTTCCCTTCCAGCCCCTAACATTGTGTGATTCTGTGAAGTAAGAGATAAAAAGCTGCACCATACAGCCAAAAGTCTTATTTAGGAAACTATTCTTCAGAGACGCATTGCCACATGCTCTAGAGACTGGCAATGATCAGGATGCATTTTCAACTCCCGTCTCAGTCTTGTCTGTACTCAGCTGCTTTTATTTCAGGTAATCATAAAGTGTGGGATCTGTGCTTTGCTGTAAAAGGTCCTCTGCATTTAATCAGACATGTATAAGGAATGACATTGCACTATCTGCTGTCATTTTTCTTTTTTGCTTTCATAAACCTTTTTGTAATCAAATAGGTGGCTTTCATCAGAATACTCTTACAGGGCAAATAAATGCATTGTTTCTCTGGGGCCCACAAGATTATATTATCAACACCTGATCTAACAGATTTATTTATATAGCCAAGAGTTTGCAGACCAATCCTGTTAGTCAAGACATTTGCTATTAAAAAAAAAAATATATATATATATGACCATGTTTGTGCACTTTATTTGGGATTTTTTTTTTTAACTTTTATTTTCTTCCAAGTATTGCTCCTTGCATCAGAGGGCAGCTGCAGACTTGGCTGTTGCAATAGTGTAATGTTAGGTGCAGGTCAAGAGGTAGGCAAAAGCCTGTGGTACCTGATGAGCAAGGGTCACATTGCTGGCTGCAGCATGTGTGATGCCCACATGGCCAAGCCACAGAGCAGCTGAAGCCCAGGCCGTTGTGACTGGATTGTTTAGTGTTTGTCATGCAGTACTACTACAAAGAGAAAAGGGCTGAATGTTGACTGCAGTTTCAGCACAGCTGTGTGCTCAAGCATGGTGAGAGCTGCATTTGTGTGATGAGCACAATGTAGACTTAGCTCAGATAGGGTCAACAAAACCCAATACCCCTATGACCCCTCTTTTGATTTACTGTGAAGTGACCATGCGAAATCGTCAGCACGAAAACCAGATTGCTTTATTCTAATAGCTTCTGTGAATTTTATTCTTGTTCTTGGAATTCCTGACCAGTTGCTGCCACAGAGTATCTACAATAGAATCATGGAATCATAGAATGGTAAGGTTGGAAGGGACCTCAAGGATCATCTAGTTCCAACCCCCTGCCATAGGCAGGGACACCTCCCACTAGTACAGGTCACTCAAGGCCTCATCCAACCTGGCCTTCAACACCTCTAGGGAGAGAGCATCCACAACCTCCAAGGGCAACCTGTTCCAGTGCCTCACCACCCTCACTGTAAAGAGCTTCCTCCTAACATCCAGTCTAAATAGTTGTGAAAGTTTGGCCTGCAGAAGCAGCTAGTGTAGTGCAGTATGGAGAGACACCAGTATTTAAAGGAGTGGGGAATTGGCAGATGAATAGCCATGCGACAGATCGCTTGAGCCCCTAGTTCCAATTTCATCCCCAAACAGGGCCTTTTAAAAGCAATGAACATGACTCATTAATTAAATACTCATAGCTAATGTAGCCTCTCTAATCTTTTGATCCTTTAATCAAAACATGAACATTGGCTGAGCTCCAGTTTGTAATATAAACCTGATCCATCTCAGAATACAGTTGGACTGGCATTAAAATATGTTCTGTTGGTACCTGCTGAGTGAGGGCCACGGTGCTGGCTGATGTGTGTGTGATGCCCATGTGGCCATGCTGCAGAGCCAGCTGAAAGCCAGGCTGGAGAGTAACCATGCTGCCTTTTTGCAGTAAACAGGACATTGCTTAATACAGGTACCCAGTTACTCTGCAGAAGCCAGATACACTGTAGTGTAGGTTGTGTTTTATTAGCCAGAGAAATTCCTACAATCCCTAAATTTTAAATCTACTGTTTTTTAAATTTCTAGAATGCATGAACATTGGGTGTTAGATTACTAGACACAAAGCATAGCTGAGTATGTTGTATTTCCAAAGGCAGGATAATTTTAAGAAGTTACCTCTTGATGGACAAATAATATATGAGCATCAAGTATTTCCTTCTTTCAAAAAGACAGCTGGACAGCATTTATGTGAGCAGATAAGTACTGTGTATGCACAGGTTGGATTTTGTTCCATAAATCTGTATTTAGGAGGTGTGCTGTTCTACAGGCACAGCCTCATGCTCACCATAGGAGGGCTGAGGAGCATGGTGTAGTTTATCACCAATACTTGTGAGGATCAGCATGAATATTCTTTATAAAGAGTAAGAAATGTATATTCAATGTGAAAGCTCACAGCTTTTATATGCTGTGCCTTTAAAGTATAGCGAAGCACAGCCTGTAAGGCTTCCCATGCTTTGTGGGGGGATTGTATTTTTTGTTGCTTGCTAAATAGAGAATATCAGCCTCTCCTGCAACAGAAATGTTAAATAGGATTATTTATTTTTCTGCTTGTTGTGGAGGCAAGGAATTAATGTAGCTGAGTCAGGAATTATAAAAATAGAATTATTTTATTTTCCTGAAAGGCCTACCCCCAAAACAATATACAAAATTAGTTTAGATTTATTTACGGGTTCTAATTTGATCGGGAGTTCTTCAACAGGATGTTATGGACAAATTTAGAGATTTAGGAAGTCAGGACTAAGCTATAAACACAGCTTTACCCCACTAACAATCACGCTGAGCAGAGAATTAAGGGCACGGCAGGCTTTACTCACAAAGGTGAAATAGGTATTTGGTGATGATCCCTTGCTGGATTTCTCTGCTGCTCGACTGCTTTTTGACACTGCAAGCAATATCCAATAGCCTGGATCCGCGTGGCAGAAATCCAAGGTATTTGTGGAAGCGACGCTGCCTCAGCAGTGGCAGGGGAAAGCCAAACTGCTCAGGTCTCCCCAGTCTGGAATAGCAGCTAGGAAATCGCCTGTAGTATGGTCCAAGAGCAGCTGGTTCTGGGTGCCACTGGCAGCTCTCTCAAAGGACCCCAGGACTTGCCAAGCCTGCAAGTTTGTACAGAGCGGTGCAAAAGTGGGGAGAGCTATCCAAAGGCAGGGATGGTGCAAAACCGAGAGCCATGTAAAAAGGTAGGAGCTGTCCAAAAGTGAGTACAGTCCAAAACGGGAGCTCTGTCAAGGCGGGAGGCTCTTAAGGCTGGAACTCTTCTAATGCGGGAACCTCGCGCCTTCTCCCTTGCTCTATTTATGCTTTTCTAGACAAAGTGTCCATTTGCCAATTTATACTGGGCACAAAAACCCAGCCAGCCACCAGCCTGATTCCCAGTGTGGGCTGCCACACGGGTCAGCACACGTGTGGAAAGGCGCCTGCTGCTGTTCCCCCATCAATCCCACAGGGTGAGGGGGGGGAAAGCAGTTTTCGCACCTTCTTCTCCCCATTCAAACCCACAGGGGAGGGGAGAAGGAAGCAATTTGGAGTGCTCTGGAACACGGCTAGAGTGTGAACTTAAGTCTCATTATATTTGATTGCGTAAAGGATCTAAGTGTCATATAAGGAATGGATAAATAACAAAATATTGTTTATATGGGAAGAACAATGAAGGTTTGTTGGCACCTTAATTATCAAGGTCCATACTGAAGAATTCTTATCACCCATTAACCAACAAGATGTAGTTTTCATTGCAGGAACTATTTTGTTTCCTTCATCAACCCTGATGTTGCAGTAAGTACTGTAGATGCACTGTGTTGGCAGGTGCATGTGAGAAACTGCTTAGCATCAGAGGGTAAGTAGATAAATAAATGCACATACCATGCATGTGAAATTTGTATAAACAGTTTGACTATTTTTTCTGGCTGACTAGAAATCAAAGTTTTGAGATAGCTATAGATGAACTGTGAAAAGAGGCATGTTTTTAACACTTGCACAGATATTCTGTAAACAGTACTATCCTTGCCCCCTTGCTTTTAGATTATTTTACTAATTGTTTCAGGAAAATGCAATTTGAGTTCCTTTGTTTCCAAACTGTTCCTTTTTGGGATTGCATATTTTCATTTCCATGTGTAGCATTGCCATAGTAGTTTAATAGATTCTTTGCGTATGACCTGATTTGAACTAGAACAGAACTAATTCTGCTCAGTGATTTTATTTCTCAGTTAAGTCTAAGTAACTTCACTTTCTGAGGATAACAGCATGTTTTCACAGACAGTATCTGCTTCTAGTAGAAAAACCACTCAATGTTTACAGTTAGTATGAAGGATTGGTGTGCAGACCAAGGTCGCTGCTGTATCTTGTCTACTGTGTTGGGCTTGCAGAAAGTAAAAGCAAGAACCTTTACCTGTGGGGAGGAGTGGAGAGTTCAGGTGACCTTAAACTGACCAACAAAGTATTCTCTGTGTGTCATACTCAGTATAAAGGTGAGGGATTGTGAGGTTCAAGCCCTCTTCTTCAATAGCTGATGTCTGAGGAGGACTCTGTCCATCTTGCCTTCAGTCCCAATCCATGTGTTCCTGAATCCAAAGCAGCTCCTGAATCTAATTCCTATCTGCTGCTGAGTCCAGTCTGGGAATTCCCCAGTGGGGAGTGTGGATATGTGTGTGTGGGTGTATTTGCTTTGATATATAATTGTATGTATTTAATTTTATTGCTATGGTTTCATTAAAGCAGTTTTAGGTGGTTTCTTTATCCAGTCCATTAGTCTCTCTCCCTTATTCCCTTTCTCTTCCCTTTTGGGAAAGGAGAGAGGTTATTAGAGTGTCTGTCATTTGTCTTGTGGCTGGCCCAGCCCTAACATTTGACAGCACAGTTTAAAATCACTTACATTTTCGGTTTTTCTTAAAATTTAGCAATGCTATGCTGTTACACCATGGCTGAAAGATTGTCTTGCAGTTTTATTGTTCAGTAATTAAGACAAACTCCTGTGCATTTCAAGATGACTTGATTTATTTCTGATACTTAACCATGGTACTCAGCTGGATCAGATCATGTTCAGATTCATATTATTTATTGAATACTTCTAACCCAATTTCTCTGATTTTCTGATTTTCACTGCATTTTGGTGATCCCATTGAAAGCAGTAGAATGCTGTTAGTAAGGTCTAAGCACAACTCCTGGAGCTTTTCTGCACCATTACCTCCATAATTTTGTCTTTCTTATATTGTTTCCAATTTAAAATGAGATGTATTTAGTACAGAATTAATGATGACATTAAGAAGGGAGATGCTCTTACATGAGGTGATGTGAAGCTTGCCAAATGCCCATTTAGACTGCACTAATGCACAGCGGGTTATTCAAAGTGGAAGCCTGCCAGTGACCTACTGCTGGTATTCATGCCTGGAAGGTGGTGCTGTAGTTGCCTGGCCCTGTCCCCATCCTCAGAGTTCTTCCCTGCTGGGACCAGTGCTTGTGGCTGCAGGGAGGTGTCTCAGTGAACTAATGTGTCTGCAGAACTAACCCTCTCCATACCCTGCCTGGGAAGCCAAAGCATCTGAAAAATAACCCTGTCTTGTTTTACTTTCCAGCTGCTTATTGGGAATTAAGAATGTCCAAGAGACATGCAGAGGAAGGTGGGCAAGGTGTGAGGACTGCCTGTATTTGGTAGGAGCTGGTGTCAGAAATACATGTTAGAGTGTGGCTCAGATGGTTTGCTAAATGGCAGTCCTGACTCCACAGTAGTTAAGGTTATGGATGTGGGAGACAGGGTGAAAGGAGCAGGCATCTTTTAAGCTGGCAGGTACAATGCTGCTGGTGGGACACTTAACTTACCCTGAAAATGCTCATACTCCTGGTTTGCTGGTAATGTTTAAAATACTCAGAACTGGTTGCTTGGAAGGTGTGGCAATGAGATCTGGCTGAAAAGTTCACAGTTTTCAGATATACAGTTCTCTTTGCCTAGAAGGGTAATTGACTTAAACTGATTCTTAACACTTCAGTTTGTTTATTTGGTATGGAACCACTGACATCTAAGGACTGTGTTTCAAGTTATGGCATTGCGGTGAATTAAAAAGCATGGTAAAAATACCTGTGGGAGATATAAAGTATCACAGCAAGAAGTACTGTATAAACAAATACTTGAGGCTCTCAGAGCTTTGTGATGTTCTGCTTATGCTAAGCACTAAAAATCAGAGGCGTCAGAATCACTGAACTATTTGAAGGAGTAAACACAGAAAGAGAAGTCCTGACAGTTCTGCAAAATCTTTTCTTGTGGGAAGAAAGACTTCTTGATAAGATCTGAAACAAAGTCCTGTCCAAATGTGGTCATGGAAGAGTGCATGAGCATTGTGATTTTAACAAGAGCAGAAATGTTAACAGCAGCTATATTTCAATGAGGACAGCTACAGCCTTTCCATGTTCAGCATGCTGCTCCATAGCCCTTGTCCTAAATAGCCACTGCCTGTTTTGTGAGCAATCAAACACCTGCCACCCTGGCTCAGCTGGGAAGCGCCTCTGCTTTACACAACAGTATAATAAAACTGCTCTGTACAGTATACAGAAGCTATGCCAAGACCGATGCTTTCCTGGTGCAACTGTGTCTGCACTCAGGGGTTGTTTGTCTCCCAGGCTGTGTCAAGAAGGAACCCACCTCTTCCTGCCCATCTTGCAGAACTGGCCAGCAAGAGCCTGTAAGGTCGAATGGGAAATGAAAGACATACCTCTGTTTTTTTTTTTACCATCAGGATAACTACTTGCTAAACAAATCACAGGTGATAAAATAGTAAGGATTTTCTAATATATAATTAGTTTACTGAAAGATACAAATCCTTTCATTTGCAATTACTGTGCAAGAATTGCATAGTGAAATCAGCACAGTGTGGTGTAGTACAGAAGTCAGACAATATGGTCAAAACAGGAACCTTGTACCCGGGATTGTACATGGCAGTGGCTCAATCAACACTTTGCCTAATTTTAAGCAAGAACTTGTCTTTTTTGCATATTCTATCTTATCAGTTCTTATCTTTGGCCAGGCTAAATGGCTACTATCCCAGAATATCTCTCTGCTCACTTACTGTAAGTGAACCATAAGCTCCCTACTATAGAGACAAATCTCATGAATTTAAGCTGCAGAATAACTTGCTGGAGACAATGGGAATTAGCCCTGAATAGCGTACTTTGAAAAACAGCACAGAGCCAATCATTTCTCACAGCTTTCTCCCACCCTGTCCCTCAGCAGCAGCAAAGGGAGACAGGCACAAATGGTAAAAAAACCCAAACAACCAAACAAATTTGAAATAACTGAACCTCACACTAGTCCGGATCACTGACATTTAAATTTGTTCATGCCTAAATGTTACTTTATTAGGGTCCTATCGGCATATGTCAACATGAAGTCACAGCGACAGTGGACAAGGGAAGGGCAATTGATGTCATCTACCTGGACCTGAGTAAGGCATTTGACTCTGTCCCATGTGACATCCTGGTCACCAAGCTGGAAAAACATGGACTTGATGGGTGGACCACTCGCTGTATGAGGAATTGGCTGGATGGTCATACACAGAGAGTGGTGATCAAGGGCACAAT
>WBNM01041477.1:103083-139075 GCA_013399055.1 Ramphastos sulfuratus
GGTTGGAACTAGATGATCCTTGAGGTCTCCTTCCAACCTTACCATTCTATGATTCTATGAAGAAGGATCTATCAAAGTTATCTGCTGTGTAGGAAGGAAGGACATCCCTAGAGAGAGAGAGGAGAGAGGTTAAAAGGACAGAGAGGGCCAGCTTTAGTCTGAATTTGCACCCAGACAGTGGAGGAAGTGTAGGCTACTGCACGGGGCCTCCTTTCCCAAGCCGCCATTTATTGCCCTTCTCGATGCTGTTGAGGACTAGAAGAATGGTTCTTAGTGGGTTTCTGTCCTTATTCTCTGAGAACTATGAGGAGCAAGGGTTCTTCCTGCTTGCACAACAGGCTGCCTAGGGAATGATGAGGAGGTAAGACTGAACACAGGCTTAGAAAAAGAGGTAGGTAATAGAGGGGTCGTACTTTGACCCTCATGCCCTGCACCTCATCATCTTACTCTCCTCCTAGCCTCACAGGGCTGGCTGGAGCATGAAGTATCTCCTTTTCAGCAGTTTCCTTGCCACAGAAACACTTCGAAGGGGAACTGTGAGGCTGAAGTTGGAATATAGACAGAGCCTAGAATGAAGTTTTGCAATTGCGCATAGGTTTACTGCCTGAAATATAGCCTTGTACAACAGATCCCTGGAGCTTCCCACACTCCTTGTGAAACATCACTCTTCAATCCTGAATCCTGCTATCCCCTTTCCTGTGTTTTTACCTTATCACTGTTGGGTCTAAACTCTTTTCTTCCCCCAAAGTAAAACTTGCCCTGTCATGTTGTCATATGCTGCCAGCAGAGATGAGAGGTTGGCAGCTTATCTAGGAGAAGAGTAGTTTTACAGCGCAGCAACATTACCCAAGACACACTCTATTCTTCTAGAGCTGTGTGCCTTAACATAAAAGGCTAAGTGCAGGCACCTTTCTTGCATTCTCCCCGACTCTACCACAGCATCTGAACATTGTATCAGTGTGAGAGAGAGCATGAATTTTTTGGACCTCCCAGCTGGCCATGTAAGGCAACCGCCATAGAGAACTTTCTGGTAGACCCATCTTGTGCATGCAGGTTTCAACCAAATGCAGAATATTGCTATAGCATGAAACAAGCCTGCCTGGGAGATTGCACTCTTATACACTAGAGTAGCCAGGTTGCCTAAATTCAAGCATCTAATTTAGAAATGTAGCTGTGTTAGGTTCCTTGTATGGGTTGTAGAAAGAAAAATCCCTCCTTGGAGAGAGATTCAGGTCAGCAGCTGAACTGCTCTTCCATTTGGCATAATAAAAATGATGCACTAAAAGCTCTAAGAAAATAATAGTTATAAAATGTCTACACAACATTAACTGGTTGGGTGAATGCCTAGACATGCTCTCTCATGCATGCACCTGTAAGGTCTGTGATCCTTTACAGGTTCTCCACTCTGTTTTGAGTCTTCTAGTGGACAGTGGCATATGGAATGGAAAATTAAACCTTTTGATTTATGGGTTGCTGCTTTGCCACTTTTGGCTGCAGTAGAATACTTGGGAACAGTACAGATATTTAGTTGTACAAGTAGCTGAGACAGTTACATCTGGGAGCGGAGGGAATGGGTAATTCATCATTTTAGTAGTTTCTGTGTGCTGCAAGAGACTGTGTTTTTGTAGCAGAGAAGTAAAGAGGGAAGCACTCCCAGTCCACCAAGCTGCAAAGGCCAGAATAAAACAGCTGCTGTAAAACAAGTTCACGTGAGCATTTCCCAGCATGATGGACACACTAGAAAACTGCAAAACAGCAAGTGTGATAAGGATAGACAGACAAACCTACATACATGAAAAATCTTGGTAATACACTTATCTTTTCCCCTAAACTGGATGTGGGGACAGTTTTCCAGCATTTTCTTCTTTCAAAAGTTTTAGCAAGTGTTCTAGGTTTTGAAAGTCTGTGCAGTATCTGTACTGGCTTGGGACTTGTCCAAAACTGTCAAAAGGCACTGCAGTCTTGGCTATATACTTTGGAAAAAGAAAAGAAGGCAGAGCAAGACTTTCGTCTTTTGTAATATCAGAAGAGACTATTAAAATTATCACCTACTCTAATCTCTCCTGCAGGCTGTAGAACCTTATCACTTAATTCTGCATAATACCTTTACCTCCTATTTAAATGACAATATTTTTCTTAGAAAGCCTTGTAGGCTGGAGGATTAAAATCTCTGTCTTTAATTGGTGCTTGATTTGGTTTCAGAAATAGAGTTATAGATAATATGATTCCTCTTAAGTGCTTGTAGACCAAGACAGAGCTGAAAAGCCCTGGCTAAATTTTTACCCTCCCTGAATCTTGCAATTCAGTTCTGCAATTTGTTCTTTATGAGCTGTGTTTTAATAATAAGGCTGGAACATGGTAAAACACTGGAATAATTTCTTACTAGCTCTCTTAGTCATCAGAATCTGTTCAGGGTCACTCTGAGAGCTCTGAATAGTATTTGTAAAGATAAAAGAGGAGAAAAAGTGCTTTTAAGGAGATTTGAATGTTTACTTGGAGGGGAAACTACATGCTTATGTTAAATTTTGGAAATTAATCAGATTTTTCTCTATAAGTTTACATTTGCAGGGACTTTCAAATGCGGCTATTCATCAATAGCTGAAAATGCAAAGATTATGAAAACTAGGCATCTTGTAGTGTCCAAGCCTGATCCTAGAACACTATATAAACTGGCTAACAGTAAATCAAACACCTAGGCCAGCTCTTCATGAAAAAAATCATCTTGTAAAAATCACGAATTTGTTTCTTCCTGTATTGTCACAATAGAATAAAGTTGTAATATTCTGTACGCAGTTTTATTATCTTAAAAATATGTTATTATTCTGTGTTACTTATGTACCCAGAGCACAGTAGGGTCTTCTTGCTTCCTATGACGTTTCTGATTTTAGTATTTTATTGTGGGGCTTTCTAATGAATAAGAGGCTAAAAGTGATGAATATTCTACCTGGAACCCTGGCATCTCATATACCCCTTTGATAAGCTTGCAGAGCGCAAATTTCCCATTTATCAGACTTCACTTTCTGCTGTTTAGAGGCTTAGGAAATTTATTCTGAAGGCTAACTAGAGAGGATTTAATATCAAAGCTGCATATATAGGCAGCCACCATTTCAGTTGTAGAGAAACACCATTGTTGATTCAGTATGTGACAAGTTACTATTTCTAATAAAAAAGATCTCTAGTATAATGTTTAAACCAATAACCAAAAATAAGTGTTTAACTATTTTTATTTAGCTGTTCTTTCTGTAAACAGCTCTTTCTATAAATAAAATATAATAACCGTTTTTTTTCNGAAACAAAATCAAAGATGGTAAAAGCTAAAAATCAAAAGGCTTTGCAGGTAGAATTTAGGTGGGGATAAAAAGTAAGTATTTATACTGAGCAAGAGAACAAAACAGGCAATCTGAAACACTAATTGGTATAAAACTACATAATAAAAAAATCTTATGCAGGTACATGAAGTTTCAGTGTGACATCCCTAGAATATATATTTTGAAAGTAGTAAGATACACTTTGATAGTCCTGTTATCTAGAAAGAACCACTGACATATTATGGGGCTACTAAAGAGTCCAAGCAGAAAAGAAATAGGACAGTCAAATGTCTTAATCGCAACACTTAAATAGGCTCAGACTTCAATTTGCTTTAGGTTGTTCATGGCATGTCCACCTGATGTGCAGTTCTGAAATCAGGCTTTTTGTGTTCTTGATAAACTGGTTGTATAAATGCTCGGTAATATTACTAAAGGAATGAGGACTACCTGTATTCAAAGGTTTCCTTTAACTGGATTAAAGTTTTTTCAGTAAAGTGAAAGGAGGTCGAGAGAGGTTATGGGCAACCTGATCTAGTGGAGGGTGTCTCTGCCCATGGCAGGGGTCTTGGAACTAGATGATCCTTGAGGTCACTTCCAACCCAGACAATTCTGTGATTCTGTGAAAGAAAAGAGTGCATCTCCTGTAGATGAAAATTTTCTCTTTGTCAGTATTCATCCTTCTTCAGGCTAGAAACAAAAGACCAAAGAATCATAGAATGGTAGGATTGGAAGGAGACCTCAAGGATCATCTAGTTCCAACCCCCTGCCATAGGCAGGGACACCTTCCACTAGCACAGGTCACTCAAGGCCTCATCCAACTTGGCCTTCAACACCTCCAGGGAGGGAGCAGCCACAACCTCCCTGGGCAACCTGTGCCAGTGTCTCACCACCCTCACTGNCTCTAGCAAGTCGACTGTGCCACACAGCTTGGTGTCATCTGCAAACTTGATGTTCGTCATTCACCTGATTATGGGGAGCTCTTACACAGAAAGGACTTTTTTTATCATATGCGGCTTGTTCTCAGGGTTCTGCTCTGCCCCAGAGGACTGAAGAGCCTCCTACGTGCCATGGGTAGCAGGCTGAGCCAGTGCTGTGAGGGCTTCATCTTTCACATGGCTTACATTTTATCACAAATGGGAGTGTTTATGTAGGCAGCACTGTTACACAGGGTATACCTAACTGGGTTCCAGCATCTACAGAAAGATTACTAGAAATCTAAACAGCATTTGTGTATTTATTGTGATTCTTTTAAATCTATCTTTCTGTTGTTATAAGATTGATGGGGAAATACATATTTTCTTTCACCAAAAGTTAGCAAATTGCATGTGAACATGAGGAGAAGAGAATGCCACCTGAGACAAATGCTGAAGTAGCCCTGGACAAGTACATAATTTTGTGTATCAGTTTCCAAGTCTAGATTTTTTTGAAAAAGTTTAAGAAACCTGTCATCTTCTCTACAGGGGATTCTTTTCCCTGGTAAGCACCCAGAGACAGTATTTGTATACTCAAAGATGTTTACCAAATTTCTTTCCTCCTGAAAGTTTTAGTTTGAGAACATAGAGAGATAGAGCACAATAGTTTCCATATCTATATTATTTAGAAAAGCAGGGTCAAGTTACACTTGTTCATATCACTGGCTGTCCTTAGCTTAACGCTGTTTCAAGATAGCGTTGAAATTTTTGGGCTAAAAATATCCACTATAGCTGACAAATAAGTGGAATAAAATCTATAAGGTTGTTTTATGTAACACTGACAAGGAAAGAAAAGTCAGCAGATCCAGAATGAGAAGAAAACTTTTCATCAGTTGCTATAGGAAGTTTTTAGATTTCAGCTCCTGAATTTTATGTTTACTGCCACCCCTAAGTACATGCATGAGCGTCTGGAGAGTATCACCAGTCAGCAGGCACACAAATATACAGCCTTCTGGTCACCTAAAAGAGATTTTATAGCTCTTAGCCAGAGCTTTCTCTGGGGGAGGGGCAGAGCACATCTCAGAGCTGCAATTCAGCCACAGTTTTTGGATCTGTGACTGGACTGTGTAAGCTCAAATGTCTTAATGTTTATATTAAAGAAAAATGGAAACTCATGGGGTTAGGAAAGAAACAGAATATATTTGTTGAGCAGAAGCTGCAAGCACAATGTAATGGGCTTTATTTTGAGACCAAAAAACACAGTAGTAACCATCTGTACAATGAAACTCACTCTGCAAGAAAAACCTGTGTTCACATCCAAGCTTCTGTGATTCCCTTCTCTGGCTATTATTTATCTTTCTTTATGCACTTTTCTTTCTCCTTCTATTTTGATGTCTCTCTAGCACTGCTGTTGCTCACTATTCTGGTATATGGTGTAGGACTCAATGGTCAAACAAGACACAGTATCATGCTTTCCCATTGTCAAATGCTTTCACGGACTGCTTAACCAACGAGCTTATAATGCAAACCGTAAGAACATAAGAGTTTGTTGAGGTAAGGAACTTCTTTGGCTTGGCTGTTAAGCCTTACACAATTTTATCACCTATATAAACTGTTGTAGCAAATTTGATATTTGATCCGATAGAGCTACTACTTACATAACTCATACAGATGCTTTATTCTTCATAATGGCCTTTTCCTAGAATATCACCTTAAAAGATAAATGTTAATTTTCAAATGCTTTTATGTTCTATGCTCACATCTGATTCTCTGATATAAAAGTCTTTTTACCTCAAGTGTTTGGCACACTCACTCCCTTAAACCAATGCTTGTATTTAAAAAAATGTCAAACCTATTCAGAATAATTGCATATACTATTCATCCTTCAGAGAGAGGAGGAGAGTTAATACTCTCAGATGAACTGAATATGACAAATCTTAGTCAGGAGCTTATTGTTTATCTCAGAGATGCTTGGATACTACTGCTGAGGGTACACTCAATGACCTCATCCAGATCGTTGATAAAGATATTGAACAAAACTAGACCCAGTACTATGTTTTCTTATTATGTAATTTTTTAACAATCATTATCTTGTAACAAGACTTTTTTTTTCCCTTTCTGGCAAATCAAGGAATGAAAGAACATGGTGGATGGCACCAAGATGTCCTATTTATATTCCAGCCCATGGATATACTTAGGAAACTGTAAGTTAAATTGCAGAATGCACTTTGTTGGAAAGCACCTCTAGAAGTCCTGTAGTCCAATCCCCTTGCAGTGAGCAGGGACATCTTTAATTAGATCAGGTCATTCAAAGCCCCATCCAACCTGACCTTGAATGTTTCCAGGGATGAGGTTTCTACCACCTGTCTGGGCAACCTGTTCCATAACATGCAATGAAAACTGACGCAAACCCATGGAACACAAACTTCTTTTTTTTGGTGTGGTTTTATTAAAAGTTTTTGTTTGTCTTTCTGCAAAACAGTATGATAGAAAGTGTGACAGTCTAAAGAAAATCAGAGATAGAATGAGCAGTCAGTGGGGCTGAGATAACAGTTCATTGGCTGTGATGGGCAGTTTGCTCCAGTTGAAATAATAACCATAGTGAAAGAAATTGCTAACTTACAGGGAGCACAAATCTCACTAGCTCATCCTAGGACATATTTATTATATCAGAATTATGCTATAGTGATATAACAGGGATGTGCCTAATCTTGCTCAAAACCATTTCTCCTCACTGGAAATGCCTGTGATGCTTTATCAACCTAGGGATTGGTACTCCCCCAGTGTATGCTCCTGGATGTTGTACTGATATTTCTTTCCCATAAGGAGGAAAACCCTCTCACTCCTCTACTTTAATTCTATAATATCCTTTCCTATCTAATTGTTAGGTAAATGAGAGATGTGTAGCTGGCCAAGTTTGAATTGCTGCTTGTGATGATATCAGGAAACATCAGATGTTTGGACAGTTTTCTATGTCTGCTCAAGATCAGATTCCAGAGTCTGGATCAGAAAGAAAATTTTCACCCTCTCTCACCTTTCTAGGGTCTGACTGACAAAGAGATACAGGGGGTTTTGTGTTTGTTTGTTTTACTTTTCTTGAAAGTCTGAGGGGCATCTCACTTTCTTCAGTCCTGTGAACATTTTCATTAATAAACTGCATGCATTGCTGATATCCTCTTGGGTCTGGTGGTCTTCCTCATTGTTATGGTGCAATGTCTGAAATTTTCATCTCATTCTATAAGTCTTGTTGGTTAGAATGGGCTTGAGTATGTTTATGCAACAGTGTTCTCATGGATGCTTCTGTGACAGCTGTTAGTCTTATGTCAATAAGTACCTTTATGGTCCACAGCTCTGTTACAATCCTGTGTATCTATATACTTCCAAATTACACTCAATATGTAATTAAATTATCTGTAATGTAACTTTGAAGCTTGAGCACTGTGTTTTTAGGATGGTATGCAAAAGCAAATTGCAGGCATATTGGGTCCAGGGCCAGTATCACTTCCCCTGTCACTGTACATTTCTCTGTGAGGACCTCTGTGAAGCACTGTTGCAGGAACTTCTTGCTGCCACGCTGCATGCCCCAGGAGGTGCAGACCTGCCATATGTGGTGCTGCTTGCCAGTGTGGTTCCCAAGTGGCTCGCAGCAGGCCCCATTGCTTCATTTCCCCACAGAGTGCATCGCTTCACCCCATAGATGTAATTTGCTGCTCCATTTCCTGCATGTAGCTGTTATGTTGCTTTTTTGCTAGGTGCCTCGTTTGAATTTTCCTTGTCATGCACTGGGTTTTGTTTCATTTTAGAAAATGGGCAGCAAGCATGTGAAGGGGTATTTTTTACTGCTAACATCACCACAGATGGGAGCACAGTTTCCCGGAGAAATCTGCTTTGGATATATTCCACTAAACGAAGTGAGACAGGGCTTTTTCAGGAGTATGTAGTTTCTGTAATTCATACTTTGGCCAAAAAAGATGAGGTTTATGTATTTATGTAGGGTTTTAAAGGCAAATTACTTGCTTATTCTAGACAAATGCTACACTGAGTCAGCCAGTTGCTGAGCCATGGTCTGTGAATATGAATTGATCTTCATATATTTTGTCAATTGCATACGACTCAAAAACTTGTTCACCAACCTTTTGATTAGTCACATTACAAAAGTTTCACTTTTGCAGCCTTATCATAACAAAGCCACCCAGAAGAATGAGAGCAGGTCCTTTGTATGAAAACAGAATTCCACTAATCTTTAGTAACAATATCCTGAATTGCATATGCTTAAAAGGAATTTTCTTTTTTTTAGAAGAACTAATAGCAAGAAATAATTTCAGATTGACAACCAGTTAAAAAAAAATTGCAAGACACAATTTCTATGTCATAAAGTAATATCCTTAAGGAAGCTGATAGATACAAATAAATCTCAGCAAAACAGTAAGGAAGCTGTAGCTGGTAATTATACAAGGATGACTGGAAATCATTATTATCTCTAGATCTAATCTTTATTATGTCAAGATTCTGTGGGATCAAGAATATATCAAAGGTGAATCAAACTGGACTTTAAGCTATTGGTGTTTCTATGCTACAGAGCAAACCTGATAATCTCAGAAAACTGTGAAAAATAGGCTTTTTCTACTTTGAAAAATGCAATAACTGACTGTTGCAGGGTTTAAGGAAATGAAATAGTTATCTCTGCTAGTCTGAAATCTTTCTGCTAGTAGCACTCCAATGATCTGCTTGCTTTTGCCATGTCCAAATAGGACTTATTTTTTCCTTTTAACAATGAAGAAGCAGAATATCTAAAATACTCCACTGTGTAAAAATAAATCAAAATATATGAGTTTGATTTTTCTGAATTAATTAAATATGGCTAATGAATCCACTTTGTTTTCTCCCGGCATTGATTCTTTGGGCCCCCAAATATCAAAGAGAAGGCACAGATGAGGCTGATGGACAGTTACCATCTGATCATGACAGATTTCCTGTCCAAGCTCCACTGAGGAGAGACTGAAGGCTATTATCATTCCCCAACTTAAGTTAAATCCATGACATGGAATGGAATATATATAATGTACAATAATTGAGTTTCACCATCACCTCCTATCTCATGTGTCCATTTTCTTTCCTATCCTCCTCTAAAGGTCTGTTTCTGACCTTTGTGTGTGTTTTCCTAGGAGGTGTGACTTAGCTGATTAAAGCTGTGGCATGTCTTGCTTCATTGCTATGAACCCATGACTGAAAGGGCACCTAAAAGCAGCATTGTAATCATCAGATGTTGCTAGGAGTTTGCCAGCTTTTGGAGTGGTTGATAAGACTGTGTTCTGGGTCTGTCTTTTTCCAAGTGCAAGTGAGTTCAAAGCAAGAGATGCACCAGAATAGAAGCTCTATTTCCTTCTCATTTTTGTTCTTCTCTTCCCTTTGTTGTGTGGGCTTTGTTTGCTGTAATGAAGCAGTATTGACTTATCTAACTATAGTTTTTTCTCCCAGAGACACTTATTGCCCTCTTTAACATAACGTAAAGAGGGGATTTCCCTTACAAAAACTGTGTCTAAAGACTGTAAGGGAAGGCAATGAAAATGAAAATTGTTTACTGTTCTGCTTATCACAGTTTGTTTCCCGCTTTTTATCCTAGTTACTTAAGAAAAGAGCAAAAGCATTTTAATGTTCACTCTGAAACCAAATGGACATCTTAAAATTCTGAATCCAGTTGCTACACACTTTCATATTCAAATAAACACTTTTGACCTTCTACTGAAATCAGTAGACTTCCCATGTCATTTGACAGAAAATTCTTTTGAGTGTCTAAAGAATGATCCAACCACTTGGACCTCTGCCTGATTTGTGCCTAGATTCTTCATAAAAAATTACTGTGAAAAGCATCAGTAAACCTACCTTTGACTGACAAGAACAATTTTTTCTTAACTATCAGCAAATGTCACAATCTCAGAGGGAAGTCACATGTGCTTGTAATAACTTTCTCCTAGCCAGGACCAATATGTCCCCTGTCTGAAGGAAACTTCTCTAAGTTTCATAAATGGAACAATTTATTAAAGGGAGCAGACATAACACCTGGTCAAAGACTTTGTGTATCATAGGCATATGCACACCACACAAATATGAGGGATTTTTGCTTTTTATTTTGGCAAAATAGAAGCTGTGCATCAAGCCATATGTAATGAAACAAAAAGCTCAGCTCTGCATATAAAAGCTAATTTTCTGTGCCACTTCAAGTGAACTAAATAGTACTTTTCAGCTGCAGTTGCAGTTAAAATGGGCAGAGCTCAGAATGGATGTTATGTAAGCACTGGAAGGGAAAATAAATTCATGGAAATATCACTAGGAATAGCTACCTCTTTCAAACTTAGTATATATTTAGTTCTTAGGTTGTTTCCTTCAACAATAGTGAAGAATAATGAGGTTCAAGGACTGTGGGAAACTGCACGTGAAGCAGAACTGAAATATCTTGCAAATGCATTAAAAGGGCAACAGGGATCACACTTGAGGGGAGTGGAAGTGCAGAGCTACCAATGCAACTACTTGAATGACAAAGCGCCATGCTGGGACTCACTGAATGCCCTCCTTTATGCTTCCTCCCCTTGATTAGGACTAATGCATCATTTGAAATTTTTATCCCACTTGTGAACAATTGTATTTATGAATCCTTAGAGCAGATACAAAGCACAGGGACCACTGCATTCAAACGTCACTGTTGTTTTCCCTGTAGCCAAATGACATTGACTTACAGGAGATGATCCTACGAACAGACCATTGCTCATACAAACTGGGACTGGCAGGGGAGAAAAAGCAATAGGAATATCAGTGTAGGGAATAGTTATCCTAGAGTTAGCAGTACTTGATGTGCGCAAAAATTGTTAAACAGTTCACTCCCTTCAGGTCTTGCCTGGCTTTAACTAAAAATAAACTCAGCTGTCAGTAGCAAAGATCTCAATGGAAGCTTGTCTTCTCAACCAGTAATAAAAGCACATGTCTATAACAGGAGAAAATCAGTCTTAGTTCTGTCGGTCTTGAAGTCTAATTCAGAGTGGGTATTGCAGTTGGTGCTACCATTTTTGCACTGACAGTTCCATCCTCACTCACTGTTAGCATATATGCATTAAGTCAGCATGGCTTTATGAAAGGCAGGTCCTGCTTGACTAGCTTGATCTCCTTCTATGATGAAGTGACCCACTTAGTGATGAGGGAAAGATTCCAGATGCTATCTACATAAACTTTAGTGAAGCCTATGACAGAGTTTCCTACTGTGTCTTAGAGAAACTGGTTGCTCCTGATTAGAAGTATACGCTTTGCCAGGTAAAAAATTGGCTGCACGGCTCCAACCACCACAAAGAGTGGTGGTGAATGGAGTTAAATCTGGTTGGTGGCCAGTCACAAGCGATGTTCCACAGAGATCAGTATTAGAGCCAGTTCTGTTTAATATCTTTATCAATGTTGATGAGGGGATTGTCAGTGAGTTTTCAGATGATACCAACCTAGGCAAGAGTGTTGATTGACTTGAGGGTAAGAAGGCAGAGGGATCTGGACAGGCTGGATCGATGGGCCAAGATCAATTGTATGAGGTTTAATAAGTGGTGGGTCCTGCACTTGGGTTGCAACAACTCCACACAATATTGAAGGCCTGGGGTAGAGTGGCTGGAAAGCTGCCCAACAGAAAGGGACCTGGGGTTGCTGAGCATGAGCCAGCAGTGTGCTCAGGTGGCCAATAAGGCCAACAACCTTCTTGAAATAATGTGGCCAGCACCACTAGGGAAGTGATTGTCCCTTTGTACTTTGCACTGCTGAGGCCACACCTCAAATACTGTGTTCAGTTTTGAGGCACTCACTACAAGAAAGCTATTGAGATGGTGGATTTTGTCTGAAGAAAGGCAGTATTGTTGGTGGAGGGTCTGGAGAACAAGTCTTCTGAGATTGTTTAGCCTGGAGAAAAGGAAACTGAGGGAAGACCTCATTGCTCTCTACAACCACCTGAAAGGAGGTTATAATGAGGTGAGGGTCAGTCTTTTCTCCCTAGTAGGAAGCTATAAGGCAAGAGGAAATGGCTTTAAATTGTGTCAGGGGAGGTATAGGTTGGATATTTGGAAAAAATTACCCACTGAAAGAATTGTTGAGGAACAGATTGCTCAGGAGGGTGGTGAAGTCACAATCCCTGGAGTTATTTAAAAGATCTGTAGATGCAGCACTTTGGGACATAGTTTAGGGGCAGACTTGGCAGTGCTGAGTAGGTGGTCAAACTCAATGACCTTAAATTCTTTCTCCAATTTAGACAACTTTATGATCCTATACATGTATGTGTATATGTATAGTCTTATCTATGTATATACATATATTTTCATTACATCTGTGTGATAAGACTGCAAAGAATGTTAGCATTATGCTGTAGCATCACTAGGTAGGGACTGAAATGGCTTAGTAAACTAAATATTCTTGTTTGTAGGATAAGAAATGAATCACCAACAAATTGTTGCTTTCTGCTAAATCCACATGAACCTGAATGTCTCATTGTTAATTGTTTGTAAGCTTGTTTTAATAGTTTCCTGTAGCAGTCAGCTCAAAATCTACTAATACTGTTCCAAAACATAAAATCTTTATTCTCTGCTGCTTTGTAGTGACATACATCTGGGTAACATGAATGTGTAATATTATCACTCTGTTGTTAGAGAGCTATACACCCACTTTTGCTGGTGTCAATGACTACACATGCTAAGAGGCAAGCATGGCGTCAAGCCTTTAAAATAAATTTCAATAAGCAGATTAGGCAAAGTTGTTACAGAAATCTGAGCCGCAGTGCCGCTGTTAATGCCAGAAATCATGATGTACTGTTAAAAAAGCAAATGTTAATTGGACAATTAAAAAACCCATTTATGAGGTGCAGAAGAGCCTGCAGGGTCTGCTTTAATGTAAAGCTGAGTGTTTCGACTGAAACTATGCCTGCTTTGAAACCAAACGTGAAAATTTACCTATATATGGTTTGTAAATATATAGGTGTGTATATAGAGGATTATAAAAGCATAGAATCCTTTCAGTTGGAAAATACCTTGAAGATTTTTTAGTCCAACTATTATTTAACTCTACCAAGACTGGTGCTAAACTATGTCCCTTAGCATCACATCTATTGGTCTCAAATGCCTCCAGGGGTGGCGAGTCAATCACCTCCCTGAAGAGCATATTCCAATATTTAATAACCCTTTCAGTCAAGAAGCTTCTAATATTCAATCTAAATGTCCCCTAGTGCAACTTGAGGGAAAAGACACCAACCCCCCATCTTGCTACAACCTTCTTTCAGGTAGTTGTATACACATATATACACACATACATATATGTGTGTATATATATATATATATAAAACAAACCTCTGATTTCTGAGTGAGTGTCACTGCAGTACAGTTTCCCTTCCTTGCTGAGGAATATGTTGTTGGCCTGTTAGAAGTGTTGAAGCTGGATGATGCTGCAATCTTTCTGTGGTTTGAGAACAATTGCTGTACTCTGGCTGAAACATCCTGCCCTGAGCTAGCCTTTTCACACTGTGATTACTAGAAGGTTAGCTCTCCTGAACCAGAGTAATAAAATCTCCAAAGCTATTGAAATGCCCTCATTAACCTCAACGAGAAGATGGTCTGTAGTGGAGTAGGTGTGGTTCTCTTGCTTTTAATGAAACAAAATCATTCTGCTCTGAGTGACTCACTGACAACACTCTTCAATAGTTACTTCACATGATACATTCTAAAATGTGATCACTTTGCAGTGTCACATAAATATAGTTAAACAAGCTGTATAATGTTTATTTGCTAGAAAACGAGCTGTGCACTAATAGGAGTGAAAGAAAAGACACTACAATACTGTGATTGATTTTAAAGATCAAATAAAGGCAAAAATAAAGATGGTAAATACCTTATATTATTAGCTGATATTCACTTGGTGTTTCAATGACAACAAAATTAGTTTCTGCTGTCAGATGAGCCTGGAAAGCAGGAGCACCTTAGTTAAGAATGTTGAGTAATTCGAAGAGGAAACAATTCAGCTTGTGTGCACTGATCACTCAGTGAAATGTTCCTGCATGTGAGAAGAATGGATCGTTTTGTTAGAATGGTTTTGTAAAATCCCATATTCTGGGAAATGCAAAGGAACACTGCTTATGGGGATTCAGTTTGAGCTATGTAAGTAGAGCAGAATCCATGAACTGGGAGGTAGAACTAAACTGAAAATTATGCAAATAGTTCTACAAAATGCTGAATGGACACATTAAAGATCTTAATGATGGTACAAACCAATGGAATTAAGAGGTGGAAAATATTTTTGTAACAATGAATGATTGGTGTATTATTTGATCTACTAAGAATCACTGGGTTATGAGGAAGATTAAAATGGAATTGCATGCCTAATAGTTCTAGTCATTGTTATTACAAGTACACTATAACAAAGATTCTGGAAGAGATTCAACCAAGATCAAATATTTATGACTAGAAGCAAGGCAAAAACTGGATAGTTCCTGCTTGCATCAATTCTTTGCTTGCCACAGAAGGTGATCAGAAACCTGACTTCATAGATTTTAGGCCCAGCTTAGCACAGTAAACTGTGTCTTTAAAATAGTAACAGAAAACTCAAAATCCTTCCTTTTCAGAATTCAGAGTATTATACTCTATAGATTTTGATTCATTTCCACTTCAGTATTTCTCCCTTGTTTCTTCAGTAAGCAGTCACAATAAGATGCAGCTTCCAGTTTCTAGAGGTAAGGTGTTTTATCAGAGCTACAGGATGAGATGCTAAGAGTCTATCAAAATATTAACTTAATAGAGTTTCCTCACAGAGCTTCAGAAAACTGTTATCTTTTTAATTTTAAAAGTAACCGAGCCACAGTAGATATAAATTTTCTGCTCAAGCAAGAATGTCTTAAAAACTACTAATGCCTTGCTTTATTTTTAGTGTGTAATACAAGACTCCAATTAAGGAATTCTATTGCTCTACAATAACAATTGTTTTTCAATACATGAATCTATTTGCTTTTAGTTTGCAATTGAATATTTTCTTAAAATCGTATTAGTGAATGGGCAATTGAATGTTGGTTATTTGCTATATATCGTTGTTCAGATACTGTATCTACAACAGTTAAGTGCTTGTGACTGGAATGTAATCTCAGTGGTTTTGGTTCTGTTACCTCCACGGAGCTTTCTCTTCGTAATGGTTACAGAGACTGATCTTGAGTTAAGACACAAACAATTTTTCCTCTGCATTACTGCAGTGGTATTTAGATTTGTGGCTTTTAACGTCAAAAGGAAATTATAGTTCATGCATGCCTTTCCAGGCAGAATAGCTCATGTAGAGGACATTAGAATGATTTAGGGGAAGTCCAGAATCAACTCATCATAATTAGAAAGAAAAACAAATCCTTTACCCTGTATAATTATCCTGTATTTTAGAAATTAATAATTAACTGTGAAATCTTGGATCCTATGTTTTTTTACTGGTCTGTGAAATAATGGTGGGAAGAAGTAGCCTCATTACAGATTTATCCTATGAGAATGTAGGAAATGGCTTCTTTTTTTTCTGCACATGGGCATGCGCAAAAGGTTATTTGTGCTTATGCACAATATTTACTGCTCATTCTTCTGACTTTGTCACCCAACCAGGAAGCAGAAACAATAACCTGTCACTTACACGACACCACACACATCACAAAAACCAGTAAGAAGTAATCTAAGGTAGAAAACAAGTGTATAACTCTCAAAATCACGGCCCGAACATTTTATTTTTTTTAAACAATTACGCCAGTATAATATCACGCTGCTTTGCACACAATTTCTGACTCAAAGAAACTAAATCAATCTTTTATTCAAAGTGAATGGTTTGCTGAGTAACGGTTGTAATCTTGTACTTGTCATAGTCACAACAGAAATGTGATGTTTGCATTATGACTAGGTATAGATCCAAGGTTTAAGTTTCAATTCCTGGTGGTGTCTTGTGTGAATATTCAAGTCTTAGACTTTATGCTATGATTATGTAATGAAGGGGTAATTAATCAATGCAAGATGATATAGTTCCAAAATTAATCTTGTTTATTAATTTTGGTATTCAGAACTCTCTCCACCCCGACCACTAATTTTAATAATACTTGGTTCTTTGCACGGTCATGGAAACGTTATACAGATAATAACACAAGATCTAGAAATAACTAGCAAAAATACATAACAATAATTGAACTCAGCTGAACTGGATGAGAAGGTTCCTGCGGTCAATATACTGCTTGCAGTCAATACTCCGCTTGCCCACTACATGGACTCAAGGAGCTCCTTTCTGCTTATGGCAGAAGGCAATGATGAATTACAAGAGGCTTTAAGTATTTACTCACCAATATTATTTCCCGGTTCGTGGGGCTAGCTATAGCTTCAGACAGTACCCAAACGCTTTCAGGGAATTCTGTTACTGTCTTGTCAGCTGCTGAGACTTCTGATTCTTCCCAGGGTGCTGGGGAAAGGAGGCAGGCAATCTCTGGCCTGGTCCTGATCTCTCTGGATGATTTATGTATCCCGGATTTCCGATCTTGGCAGGAGACTTTCAGGTGTAGGCAGGATGTCTTGTGATGTGCAATCTCGGCATGGGTGTCACGCTGGCTATGCAGGCTGATCACGTGAAGGCATTTAGAGCCTGTTCCTGGTATACTTGAGGCAGGAAGTTTACCGGCAATTCAGGATACAATAAGGCAGTGAGCAATGGAAGCAGGCAGTAGCAAGCAGCAAGCACGAATACAATGGCAGAGCACGTTGTGTTACCTGCTCATCTCTTTTTATCAATACAGCCTGAGACTAATGGGCCTTTGGACACAGAACAGCCAATCAGAATGGCAGTTAGCCAAGCTTGACCATATTAGGTGAAGCCATAAGCTTGCTTTACCCAAATTTGGGAAAAACATAGGCCTTGCATGAGGCAGGCACAAGCCAAGTATGTCTACCTTGTTTACTGCAGGATGTAAACAGGTCTGGGCAGGCCAGAGTCCTTAGACTCAGTGGCTCCAGGTTCTTTGTCCTCTTTCCCATGGTTGCTTCTCTCCATAGCAGAAGGAGGGAGAGCAGAAAAACATGCCTGGGCAAGCAAGGACATGTATAAGCCTATTTTGGCCTGTTTAAGACTACCACGACGGATAAACTGGGAAACGTGTACTAGAAATGGCAGCTGAAAGATAAAAATTAGGGCATTAATCTAATCATAACACTGTTTTCAGGTTTCATATTTGTAACTGAAACACCTTAAATATTTCCTCTTTCTCTTCCTCCAATTCTTCCTTTTTCTTTCCTTTTGCTTAGGCAGCTGCTTCAGGCTACTACAGCATCACCTCACATAATATTTATGAGAAAGATACATTTCAACTGTTGGCATAAAGAATATTCAGTTGGAGAATGGTCAGTCCAGTGGAGTTTTGTGTTGATTACCATTTATTTTATCACTAACTTATAAACCTTTAAAGTAATGTAAATATTTCCGCATGGAAGTAGTATTCTTTTCATTTTCTCTGAAGACACAAGAATTATTGGTTACTTCTCCAGAACCTATCAACAACTTTCACCTTTGACAGCTAGTATCTGATTAATATCTGTAATGCAGAGAGTTAATTTTCTCCCAGGATAAATTTCATCCAGTTCACAGTGTTTGTGCTTTCTACCCTTGTTTTTCTTCCTCCTTCTGTGTACAATCAGTTGTCTAAGCAGCCATGAAAAAAAACTGTACCTTATCTCCTCAGAAAAAAATGCAAGTCTGCTTCATCACTGAAATGTCATTCTTTGAAAATTAAAGTGTGAAAAAAAATGCCTTGCAAACAATTTCTTTTGAGATTGACATTATCTCTTAGGAACGTTTTTCATTCTTCAATTTACAGAGTAGCACTATGGCTACTAAAATTTCTTGCAGAAAACTGCCTGTTTCTTCAGAAACAGGAATTGTTAAATACTGTACATCTGGACTTCATAGCAAAGATTGTCATTGTAGAGACAAGGGATGAAGATTTTCTGGTTTTATATGTCATGTGGATCTTTATCGGAAACCTATGCATCAGATTATGGAAGGCTAATAATAATAAAGGGGGCATTCCCCTTGTTTGTACCAGGAAGTTATTTAGGTCCACAGGTATTAAGCCATTCAGAACAAATCAGCAACACTGTATATCTAGATGCTTACTTGAAAAGATTTTGCAATACCTTGAAAGCTTTATAATCTCCCAACTGTGACCACATAGATTTTTGAAACTAACATATGGTTAATGTAAATTATTAATAAAATTAAAATTACCTTCCTATTGCCTGTCTTATCACTGGCTAAACACTGATGGAATTTCAGTTGCAAGGATGAAAGCTGAAGAAATCACCAACAATATCTCCATTGGTCAATAAATGAGAGAGAGATGGATACATCCTTATACAAGATGCTTGGAAGAGACCTTTAAGATCATCAAGTCCAACCACTAAACCAGCTCTGCCAGTTCATCACTAAACCATGTCCCTAAGCACCATGTCTACATATCTTTTAAGTACCTCCAGCGATGATGACCGTATCACATCCCTGGTAGCTTGTTTCAATGCTTTACAAAGCTATTGGTGAAGTAATTTTTCCTAATATCCAATCTAAACTGTTTCCTCTTGCCCTATGTGTGTGTATGTATATCCTCTTGTCCTGTAAAAATACATCATAACAGTATACTACAAGTATATAGCTACATAATGACGTAACTTGTTACAAGAGGTAGGAAACCAGGAAATTCCATTCTGAAGATAGTATTTTGTGTGCTCTTTTAATGTATATCACCAATATTTAGAATCTTAACATAGGAATGCTGCCAAATAGACCAAAGGGGGAAAAAAATTAAAAGAGCCTTAAAAAGAATTATTTCTTCTTGGTTTATGCCTCCCAACAGCTTCCAGTGAATTTATCAGAAAGTCCATTACAAAAAGATTAAAAGAGCAATAAAAACTCCAAGGAGACAGAAACATAAAAATCCAAGCAAACTATTATTCCCCCAAATCTAAACACAAGATCCATAGCTCCTCACTTATATTAATAATCCCCCCCACAATAACAAAAAGAGAAATCAAAAGCTTTGAGCTTTGCCAGAAGGGATGCCTCAGATAGTGACAGTTTCTTGGTGCAGGTTGAGAAGTGTAGATTTCCAGACTTTGCCAGAGCCATGTTCCACACTAGAGTTAGGCACAAGCTCACTAGCTGCTGCTGACACCAGACAGCAAAGTAACAGAAAAGGTCTAAGAAAATGACTGTATGTGTCCAAATGCAAAATGCAGATTTTTCAGAAGACTTTTTCTGTAATTAAGCAAGAAGTAATGGGTTGCCTCTGCTTATGCTTTAAACCAAAGTTCTTATAAAAGAGGAAAATATTCAATGTCTGGATTTTGTTTTAACACTATATTCCTATGTAAATTCTTGCATATATTAATCAGGTGGGAAAAGACCTTGGAGATCAAGTCCAACCTATAAAATACAAGAAATATACTTAATGGCAGACCACAATTAACATTTATACTGTATTTTTTGTGTTCAGGATAAGCATTAACTAAAGAGAATGCAGTATATTATTGAACTCTGTGGTAATCATGATAAGCACATAACTTTGTGGTCTTAGCTATAATTATGCTTCTTTAAACTGTGCTAATCTGCAATAAAATCTCATTTTAAAGTCAATGTGAAATTGGGTCTACTAATTTTGTTCTTGTTTCCAAGTCACTTTGGGACCTAAACTGGCATAGATTTTACACTGCTTCCATTTCATTGACCGCAGTGGTGCTGATTTATGACATGCCATAGGAGATGCAATTTCTCTAGTTTTACACTATTTGGAATAACATGTTTTCAAGATTGATATCTGGCTGAGAAGTCTGACATGCTGTAAGAAAGAACAGCATGAGAAAGAAAGGATAGTATCTGCACTACTTAATTTCTATTGGCATTATCTTACTCTGTGCTTCTAAGCAGGGAAAAAAATGTGTGGCAATATATTCTGCTAGATGAAAACAAAGAAGCACCTGGGAGTTCCCTTCACTTTACTGAATACGGAATGTTCACAATGCTTGTTAACTAATATAGGCAGCAAATGTTTGTTTTACATAGATTATTACTTTGAGTATCTATGCATCTTCTAACATCGTAACAAGCTTCCTTAGCTAGGTGACAAAAATGTAAGAAAATAAAGTACTGAAATTCTTATAATAGTGTCAATTTATGTTCAGTTCAGAATTCTGCTGGAGTAGTATAGCGCTGCTGTGCTGCCTCTGCACCATACCAAGAAATATATTTTTGGTGAAAATTGATAAGGGCCTCTAATGGAATCTCACAGTGCTGCTGCCTTGATAAACTAGGGCTGCAGGGGCAAGAAACTCATAGAATCATAGAATGATTTGGGCTGGAATGGACCTCCAATGGTCATCTTGTCCAATCCCCCTGCAGTGAGCAAGGACATCCAACCACTAGGTTGCTCAGAGTCTTTTTGAGCCTGACCTTGAATATCTCCAAGGATGAAGCCTCAACTACTTCCTGGGCAACTTCTTCTAGTGTTTCACCACTCATGGTAAAGAACTTGTTCCTAACATCCAATCCAAATCTCCTCTGCTCTTTAATTTAATTTAAAATTGTCGTCCCCTCTATGCTATCACCACAGGCCTTTGTAAGTAGTCCCTCTCCAGCCTTCTTGTAGGCCTCGTTCAGGTACAGGAAGGCTGCTATTAGGTCTCCCCAGAGGCTTCTCTTCTCCAGGCTGAAACTGTTGCTGTCCAAAGGCAAATCACTAATAGTATCTGTTATAGTGATAATTATAAATATGCATGGAGATGGGCAGATTTCAAATGGGATTTTAAGAACAACATAGTAAAAACAACTATGTGTTAAGCATCAGATCACATAATGTGGGAGAACTTCTGGACTAAAAATTTGAAAGACTGCTTTTAGGTCAGATAAGAAAGGAGCAGACATACTATATGTATGTCATAAGACAACCACTATGTAAATTAGAGCTGCAAGGGAACAGCAATTTTTCTCACTATTTTTTTTTTAATTATTCTTCAGAGGATGTGTTAAAAACTTTAACTTCCCAAGACAGTATGGGATTATTTTGGCAGAAGTAGAATATTTTTTTTTTCCCCTGTGGAAAGCACAGTTGTCAGTTGGTAATAAAAATTTTCATACTTGTGGAAACCAGTGGGTGTAATCAGATGTAATGTAGTAATGTAATAATGTTGAAATAAGGTAATAAGAGCGGGGAACACAAAGTTAACTGCTGCGGGGTTCACAGGCATCTCAAACTTTGAGACTGGCGGTCCTGTAGCAAAGTGCCCTCTTCTTCCACATCCCCACAAAAAGATGCAACTCCATTGAATTTCACCTGCAAAGACCATCCACAGAGGATGTTTATTCTCTTACTTTTCCCCACAAGTTCACCTAATGAGCAATTGTGCAAACTTTGCATTACTTCCTGTTATGACAGAAGCGATGATGGTATTTCCACTTAAAAACTATCAGTTGTTTTTAATTATTCAATGCAATTAAGCATAACTACTGATTAAAACCTCACATCAACCAAAGTGCATTCCTTTTAGGCACACTAGTACAGTATCCTGAATGTTTGGAAAACAGTCCTGATCTTTTCATATAGGTAGAGTGAGCCTGTGTGTTTTGAGTGGAAAGGGTAGAGGCACATACATTGTAGCTGATTAGCATGGGCAGGTAATTTAGAGGCAATCAAAGCTATGTCCATCAGGGATTTACTTATAGCTTGTTATGGTGGTTTTGTGCATGTGCTGACTTTATATGCTATGTAAATTATATAAATATATTTAATATCTATTTTGCACATATGTACGTATAATATTCTATGTGTATACACATATGAATATTTGTCCTTGATGAATAATTTAACCAGAAACTGTGCTTCCAACTATGTTTAGGATTTATCACTCTCATAAAGCTTCCAGAAGAATCTATTACCTTTACTACTTTTAAACTTTTCTTCCTAAGTAAATTAAATTATGTATCTAGGTGTGGTGTGTGTGTCTCTGTTGCTGCATATCTTTTGGAAACTCGGGAGATTCCAACAAATTTACAGAGGGCTAATAATAGCATACATGTTCCTAGCCATTTTGTGAGAATGGATGCACGGGAAAGAACACAACAAAGAGAATTATCTGCTGTCTGAAAACATGCAGCATACATTTCACTGATATCAGGCACAAACAATCTGCACATTAGAGAAATATTACTGCCTTAGCATGGAGAACCTTCTGTAGTTTGCATCTTGCTAAAGGCCAGGTTCTTGGAACGACTTTCATTATGTCATAATGTTATACTGAAAACTGTACAAAATGTTTCAGCCACTGATGTCATAGTAGAGTATTTTTAGGTTATTACCCACCCCCCCCCCCCCCTTTCTTTATAGAATCATAGAATGGTAGTGGTTGGCAGGGATGGCTAGAGACCATCGAGTCCAATCCCCCTGCCAGAGCAGGATCACCTCATGTCCTTGCCTTACATGCAGCAAATGAAGAAGACATCTAATCTACTACTTGAGTTTAATGCATGATGGAAAGCGTCCTGGATGTTCTATGATCTAACCAGACCTTGGTCCAGCAAAACCACATGAGTTGAGCTTTGCATCCATATGAAAAATGTTCACAAATTGTTGCATTGGAATTGACTTGTTCTGTAAGTGAGATAAAGTACAAGAACCTGATTTTTTTTAAAGTTATACACACTTGGGGCTTCTCCTCTTAATAAGGGTTAGTAACTTGAAGGAAGGGATATTTAACAAGTTCGCATATTAGAGTAATATGAAAAAATGTCCTTTGGTATTTTATCATACTTAGAAGAAAATAATTTTCAGTCAGGGGTAAATTTAAGAGGTAAAAATCTCTTGAAGTCGGCAGTAACTGAAACCAGGAAATTATGAAGGAAATGCTTAAGCTGTCATAACTCTCAAGTTCATCCGTAGAACCTTTGTATTAAATGCTCATACAATACTTGCTCTGAAGACCTTACAAGTCTTGGCAGCTCTTGCAATTTCCAGTCTGCTAGAGGAACAGGTTTTCTACCGCTGGAAGTAATGATAAAATCTCAGAAATGATTAATACTACTTTTTCATGATGTCCTTCAGCAGACTAAAGTTACAGATTATGGGTATGGCATCTCAAGAAATGTCATGTCTTCTGTTATGCTAGCCACACATTCTGTTTACCAAAACTATTGTCATTTTATGATGGTTATTTGGTTTGGTCCTTCAAAAGCCTTCTGTGGTCACGCATCACACACATTTTACTCTGTCAATGATCCAGTGCTGGTTTTACTACTTTTTAAGACATTCTGCTGTCTTCAACTCATGACCATTGCATCGCATAGCAGAACCTCTCCACTATATATTTATTTTGGAGTGCTGTTGATGACTTGAAGGTCCTATGCATTGGAGGGTTCTTTCTATTGGAGACCTAGCTTCCTCACTGTTGTAATTAATGTGTCCTTCTTAAGGTATGGTCTGCCCGAATGCTCAGGGAAGAGCAGCTTTCCCACGGCAACCTTCTGCTTTATCATGTGGTAAACGCGTTTTAGATATTCTTCAAGTAAATTATACCTGAAAGCTGTTCATTCACCTCGGACTAAGCTCACTCACACTATGTTCGGACGCCAACACCTTCCACCTCTTCTTCCCCAGAGTACTGTCGTCTGGCAAAAGAACTCTCGCAAAGCCACTGAAATCCTCCCTCCCTGAGGTACCTCTCAATGCGGCACATTTTGCGTCTCAAGAGGGACAGACTCGCCCCAGCAGATACGACGCCGGCCTACTCGCTAGCTCCCAAAGGAGCTGAGGCATACTTAGGACCCGAGCCGTGTGAGTTTACGTGTGACAGCCGCCTGTCTCGGGTCAGTGTGTCTGGCTGCAGCCGCCTAAACCGAGTCGTGGTGGCGAGGCCCCGCGGCGGCGGCGGCGGCGGCGACCGGCGGCGACCGGCGGGCGGGCGAGCGAGCCGCCACCCGCTTCTCCGCGGAGCAGCCAGTAAGGGGCGCTGACGCTGGGTTTGCTGTGCGTAGGGAGAGGGATGCGGATCACCTGCAGCAGCGGGGGGGGGCCCCGGAGAACTCCGCCTCCCTCTCCTCCCCCTGTTAATCGCATCCCCCTCCCCCCCCCCCGTAGCAGGCACTGGCAGTAAGGTGGCTGGGTAGATCTGTTAACCTGCTGCAGAAATACAGGCACCCGCACCCGGCTCGGAGCAAGGACCAGCCCGGGCTGGCGGCAGTGCTGCTCTCGCACTTGCCCCAGTGCGGTGCGGCGGAGCCGTGAGTCTTCTGCAGCCGCCGCCTCCCCGCGGGGAGCGACCGTCGCCACCGCACACCCGGGCACCGGGAGCAGCGCCCGGGAGAAGAACAGAGAAGGGGAGTCATGGCCGAGGGGGGAGAAGGCGAGGACGAGATACAATTCCTGCGAACTGTAAGCGCTGGATTTGCCTCCACCTTCACGCTGGCGTGGGGCACGGGGCTGGGGCTGTGCGGGTGAAAGGGCTGTGAGGGTGTCTCCTGGAGCTTGCTTTGAGGAGAGCTGCGGGGCGGGGGACATCGAGACTTCGTGTGCAGGGGAGGGGGTTTGCTCCTGTGGGCGCCGAGGTGGGAGCCGGGAGGGGCAGCGGGAGGCGGGTGCGCTTGGCTGCCGCTGCCCTGTGGGAGTCCTTTCGGGGACAGCTCCGGACCCTAGCCCTTTCCCTCTCTGCCTAGCGGCGTGTGCTCTACGTATCCGCAGGCGGCGGACCGGTAGCCGCTCGCTCTGCTGGCGGTGCCAGGATAAGTGAGGGGGTGAGGCGCTGCGGCGGAGCGGCTGGGGAACCCCGGGCAGGAGGAGTGCGGGCAGCCGGGCGGAGGGCAAGCGGCACGGGTAGCGCGCCCCCACCGCCTCCCCACATGCGCCTCTGCGCGTTGCCTGCTTACTCGCCAGCGTGTTCGCGTACTGCAGATACTGACCGAGCAGCCCTCGCCAGCTTAAAAGCTGCAATCACACTCCTGCAAAAATGGAATAAGAAACCCCCCACCTCTCCCACCTTACCCCCTCCACATCAGGGTTCCCACTAACTTGCAGGCATTTTACTCGCTGAGCACAGCCTAATACATTTTTGTTGTTGTGGAGGATCCTTTCTTTACTTCTATTTTCCTCGGTCGAAAGCATGTTAGGGTGCTAGAGGATTTCTTCTCTCCGTTCAATTACAACATGAGGACTGCTGCCTTTTATACATATCTGGATTATTATTCTTTAAGCTTTTATTTACCTTCTGGACCATCTCCCAAGTGCTGTTTATATGCACAATCCTAAGCAAATTTTGCAGATGGGCATATTTGAATGGTTCTGTACACAAACCCTGACAGTTTGAAGAAGAATCGGTGAGATATTTGATAGGTAGAGTTAAAATCATTTAAACTATAGGATAAGGCTTAGCTTCTTTTTTATTTAGTACAGTCTGATTTTAAAAAGGTTTATGATCTATGTCTTGCAAGAAAATACATTAAAAATGAGAGGAAAACACACCATATAATGTATGTGGAGCATATTCACATGCTGCCTGCATCATTGTGAATCCTGTATCTCTGTTGTCATGTTTCTTTCAATAGCAAACCATAAAATAGTAGTTCAACATTCTGTTTTTGTTTGTTTGAGAATTTGTAAAAAACCTGGTTTTACAGGGTATACAGGTGTTACGCAACACCGCACGAAGATTGTCAACTTTGTTTCTTCTCAGTGTTACGTGACATATTGTAATGTTCGTATTACCTAAAGAGAAAACAGAAAAATACTTCCTTGAAAGATAATTTGTCATTGCAATTTATGAGAGTTTTCTTATTAGTACTTTCCCCTGGTAAATATCTGTGGAAGGCACACTGGCACTGTTACTGCAGGGCTGAACGTTAAGCTTAGCTCATGGAAGGCTGTTATCTGAATGCTTAATGGGGAAAGAGAAGCAGTGAGCATGCTAATACCGCTCTGCACTTATACAGTAATGTTAAACTACAGCACCTGACAGCAGCAGCATGTTATGTAAAACAGCACTCCTGATAATGTGCGTCAGGCTTAAAACAGATTTGGCAAACCCAGCCTTAGACAATACTTGAAAAATTTTTAGAATATTGTAGTCTGATAAAGTGACCTTGAATATGGTAAACTGAGACACGAGGAGGACTTTTTGTGTAATGAAATAAAGGCCTGAGTATTAACCTTTTGAAGTGAAGTTCTGAATCTCAAATCTGTAGTCGTATGTAACTAGTGATTTTTACTCCTCTATTCCTTATTTTTTTCAAGTAACGTTCATAACTTTAACAAGTCAGTTACTTTAAGACATTCTAGATGTAGTCTTCCTGCTATGTGTTCTTGGAAAGCTTGGGTTAGTATTCTCTAAAGCTATTAGGTGTGCCTAACTTTCAGAAAGGCAATGATAGAAAGCACTGGAAATCAGTTATCTGCTAATTGCTGCAATTTCTCCTTTTAGTTACTTTTTTTTTTTAATCAGTAATTTGGGAGAGATGCATTCATGAATGGTTTTGTAGATAAAACAGAACTTTTCAAAGAACACCTTAGCTTTCTGTGCTTAGAATACCTTAATGATGACAACCTTAGGCCTATCCCATGTTTTCAGTGCTCTTCATGTTTTCTTCTTTTGATAGGACCTGATATTATTTCTAAAATTCTGATGTTTCAAAACTACTTTGGCATCTTAAGAGTTTACCCTGGAATTTAAACACAATATTTAATTTTTAATATTTAAAGAGAAGGATGAGCTTTTATTAAAGTATTCCTTTATTTGCATTAGGCTACCAAACTGAATTTGGATTTACCATCTACATGTTGACTGGTAATTTCTTTTTCCTTTCCTCTTCACACATACCTGTTTGCCTAATGATTCTTCTAATTACTGCTTTTATTTTAGTATTTGATAAAGTGGCATTATACATTCCCTCCTACAAATTTGCTGCTAGGGTGGATTTCTGTTTCTTCTGTGAACGATTTGAGTTCGATCTATAATTTGAGGGGTGGACATAAGGTGTTAATGCCTTGGAATTCTGGAAGCGTCAGTCTTTACATTGAGAACTTCTGACACACTGGGTTTCCACTCTGTGCTGTTCAGTTCTCCTCAAGTAAATCTATAGTCCTGCAAATTACATGCAGATGTGGATCCCTCATTACTTCAGTGAATATTCCAGGTGGGAATGACCTTTATTGTGTGTAGCCGTTTTTAGGCTTGGAAGTACATTCTCCTGACTTCTCCCACTGAATGCACACATGCTGTTCAAGAGGAGTGAAGAAGGGCAAATGTCCTGCTCTTGCTTCTATTCGTTGTGTTTGGGAAGGACTTATTCTCTGTAGAGGATTTTTGTTGGTGTTTCCTCCCCCCCCCAGTATTGTAAAGGAGAAAACTGTGTCCAAAATAAACCCCCATTGTTTAGGCTTTCTGTTCAAGAATGTAAAACCGTTTATAGTTAATAGAAAGTGACCTGCTTTTGTTTGTTTCGGTTTGTTTCTGTTTGTTTTGGGGTTCTTTTTAAGATGTGTAATCCGACCAGAGTGGAAATAGTTCAGTTGCAGGGAAGAATAGGAAATGTGGAAATGTTTTTGCCTAAATGCATGTGCATATTCCATAATGTGCATATGCATATTCCATAATGCACATATGCAAGGACTGTGGTTTTTGTTTTGGTGGGTTTTTTGTTTTGTTTTGTGGTGCAGAACTCCTGTAAGAGAAGGCCTCTATGTGGAATTGGGTGGTAAACTGATAGGTTTAAAATAATTGCAGTATTTCAACAAAATATTGCCTATGGATGTCTCGTACGTTGGTTAAAGTTGTTCTGAATTTTGGGAGCAGTATGTACCTAAAAGTGATGAAAAATATGTAATTTAACTGTCTGATCTTGTCATGTTCCTGATACCCATATGAATAGTTTTCTGGAGTTGTGGAGTTCCTTAAGTTAGAGGCAGGTCTTCTTTCGGATGTTTATGTTAGGAGGTATCACCAGGACAGGGTTATGGTCTTTCTCATTGTCCTCTGAGACAGTGAAGATTACCATGCCTCTCAGAAACGAGTGCGAGCAGGACATTTTCCCCAGGTCTGTTGGAGTCCTCTCCTTTTCATCTCTTCCTTTTTTTCTTTTCTTTTTTTTTTTTTTTTAAATTAAGATTGGAATGCAGATGTTCTGCTGTGTGCTTTCTTCTAATGCTTTTTTAATTTGTTCCATTAGCAACTTTGAGTAAAATAGGATCTTTTGCTTGTGTGAACGTATTCTGTGCTGCCTTATTTTTTTACATGGATTTAATTGTTCCGAGTGTGATCCTCAGAAAAAAAGTGTAAAAGTACTTTGCAACATTGGAAAAGTAATTTAAAATCAAGTTAACTGTTATTTAGAACTCATGTTTGAGATGCAAAAGATATTATTCACCCACTGCTGGGATTCAGTACTTGAGACAAGAAAAGGATGGAGTTTATGGCAAAGAATTTGTTTTCATTCTGAAATGAAGAATGGAATGTAGTCGCATATCAAGGACAGGAATTCTGTGATTACAGGGTCATTTCAGTTTCAGATATTCCTTATGGCAGCATTTGAACAGTGAATGTCACTTAAAATCTGACAAAATCATATGCATAGGTGCCATCTTGAGTGAAGATTCCATAGAATTAGAGGACACACAAGGAACCCGGAAAACAAAATCTGGAGATTATTGTAAAATAAGTAACTAAACATAACAAGAACTGTTGTGATTCACTCAGTGAAACAGAATAGACATTTATTTATTTATTTTAATCTCAATGCTTTTTATATGCTGCTGATCTTTAGAAGGGTTTATCAAAATACGTTAGATTCTGGTAGCTGCAGTCATCAAACATACAAACACAGCTGCCAGAATACATTGAGGAAAACGCTCAAAAGCAATCTTGAATATTAGCAGCAATTTTAGGAAGAAAGAACTCTGAAAAACACTTGGGCTCACCAATGTTTATTTAAAAAATTATTTCTTGTACCTATCAGCATGTGACTTCTGACAATTCACTAGGGACTGGCACAAGACCACTGTTTAACAGCTCATGTGAGGGATGGCATGGCTGAGATTGCAGCATTTGTACCTTCCTCTCTAAGGCACTGCACTGCAGTACAGATACTGAATATGATCTCAAATTCTGTTTTGGAATTGATCTGGACAGGCTACTTGTAGTGAACGAGTTTTAGCTAGGACACGTAGTCCAGTTCTTATTTGGAATTGTGTGAACATGTTATATGAAAAAAGCTCTTTTGCTTTCAAAATGGTTTGACAAACATACCACTTAAAATAATATTACTGGATAGAATCACTTGTCTTATCTGTGTAGTCCAGTGTTCTGCATCTGGAGGTTGTCTTTGTTGAATACATGAGAAGAAAGCTGAGGAAGCTCTGTAGCAAATAGTTGTCCCACCAGGGAAATTTCTTGCTAGCTCTGTGAGTTGACTAATGTTCTCAGAGACGAAGACTTGCTCTTCCTTCTGATGTGCGGTACTCTTTAGCATTGTGAAAGCCTGAGGAAATTCACAGCTTAAGTTCCTGCAATTGGACAGACTGTAAAGAGAGAATTCCAGTTTATTTCTCACCCAAGCTTTAGAATGGTCTCAAGAGCTGTGTCTGCCTTGAACTTCTCTATTTGAATGCTGTACTATTACAGGCATATTGTGAAGGTAGCTTTCCTCTTGCATAGCTGTGTGGAAAGCGCACAGGATGATTCTAAGTCAGGGAAGTACACCAGTCTTTCTAGTGCAGGGTTAGGAATGTGTAGAAGTATTTCTCTGAATCAAGGTAAAAGACTGGAAGTTGTCTGTATGGGAATATACTGACAGTAAGTTGCATCCAGGAAGTACATAGATTAAGCTGAAACTATAGCAATTTAAAAAAAGAAGAAAAATTCTGAGTTTTATACTTATGCGTGGTTCAAGTTAACACTGAGCTAGCATTGGTTTTGCTTTCTGAATTACACCTCTTGTTTAAATTTCCTGAACCGACTAAATAGACCTGCCTTTGGATGACAAAAGAAAAGTCAGAAACTGCACATGCCTTTCTATACTTACATGTCATTTAAGTTTTATTTTTATTTGTTTTGCTTGATGCCATGGTACTAGTATAAAAATAACCTTTGCCGGAGTGTAAAATGAACACATTTTATCTGAAATATATTTTCAGATATTTCATTTTTTTTTCAAATTCAGTAACTTGAAATTAATGTAATAATTTTAACTTACGTCGTTACACTTGTGAGTGATGGAAGAAGTCAGCATTGTATTTTCTGTATTGTTGCTATCTAGGTATTTTTTCTTTTGTGCACAAAAGGAGTAATATTTCTCTGCTTATTAGCAAATGCTACACAGAAGTCTCATAGAAGGGAATTCTGCTTAATTGTCATAAATATGGACCACACTTACTGCTATATGTTAAGTGTTGGTAAGGATAAATAAAATAAATGTATTAGTCAAATGAACAGATTTTTTTTTTTTCTAACAAATTTTAAGGGACTTGTTGTTTTGCATGTGTCAGTTGTAATGATTCTCATGGTCACGGTGTGAAGTGCAGTTTAAGGTCTCAAAACTGTGGTTGTTATGAAGGCAGAACTACTGATTCCAGTGTACCTTGTACCCAGAGTCTGTTTGCAGACAGAATGGCTACAGATGTGTGCATAATACTTGTTCCTGTGTAAATGCAGGTTTGTTTCTGAAAACCACCACAAAACTGTATGGGAGAATTCAATCTTCTGACTGGAATTGCTCGTAGGTATTTGTTACATTTTCTTTATGGCTCGTGTGATGAATTCCTTAGTGCATCACTCTGGGCAATTGAGCTCTGTGAATTTCTGAAGGTGGCTGTCCCTTTCATGGCACTAATGTACAAATTTACTGCAATTTTATGCATGTATTTTATTGGATGAGAGGCTTGTTCTCTTATCCATCACTCAAAGATTTTTTGATATTGACTGCAAGTGAACAGATCATCAAAAGAGTAAATTCTCATGCAAGTAATTTCTGAGGCTGAATGGGTAATGTTTTCCTGTTAATACTATTCTAGACATCATCTCTGAACAATAGCATTCTTTTATTTTGTGAGGAAAGTTCTGTAGCTCCCAAGTGGAGTTTGTTGACATGTAAAACTACCAGAAGCTGAGTTCTACCTTCATTAACCTACTTGATTTAAATTTTCTGCTACAGGACTGAGCATAGGAAAAAAAGTAGTAGCTAATGAAGGGCAGAGTCTGAGCACCTTAATATTCCTGTATTTTACCTGAATTCACATCAACCTATTCTCCTTGATGTCGAACAACAGGACTAGAGGAAATGGTTTCAAGCTGTGCCAGGAGAGGTTTAGGCTGGATTTTAGGAAATATTTCTTCACTGAAAGGGTTGTCAGACATTGGAATGGTTTGCCCAGGGCAGTGGTGGAGTCCTGGAGGTGTTTAAGCAGTGTGCTGACCCTTCGGTGCAGGGTTAAGACTTGGCCTGGATGATCTTTGAGTTCTCTTCCAACCAGATGTACTCTGGAATTCTGTGTTCTGTGATCTGTGTCATGTTTTGGAAGTGTAGGGCACTTAACGCCATGACTGGCCTATACCACTTTGGAAATGGAAGATCTGTTGAAGTGGTGGCCTGTTCCTTGATGGATTTCAGCACATGAGAAAAGGCATAAAGGTACTAGTTTGGATAACAGCTTAAGCCTTATTTTAAAGGCAACCACTGCAATATTCAGTGCCCATCAGGAGCACAGCAGTGCTATTTCTTTGTTCTTGTTGTAATAAATAGAGGAACTTGAGGGCAGCTACCTCCTGCAACAGCTTCACAGAAATGGTCAGCCAATTTCTAACAGCAACTAGCAGGAGCTCCTGTGTGCTTTTACTGCAGTGTGGCTTTATGCTGTGCTCTCTTGCTAATAAGCATGAGATTCATGAACTAATTTTGTATTCACTTATGAAAGAACTTTTGTTTTTCTTTGTCATTTTTAACATGGTGGTGTAACTTCTCAGGTGAAAGGTTTAAGCTCTTTTCATGTGTTGCTGCTTCTGAAGCCTGAGGTTATGTTATTCAGCTGTATCTTGGAACAGATGTATGTTTGAGACATGTACTGTAATTTAGAAGCTTTGCATAGCTTCTCAGAATTACTTAAAACAAACTTACCTATGTGTCTGTTGTTTGGAAAGTGAAAGATGACAGGAATGATGACAGTGAGGGTGGTGAGACACTGGCACAGTTTGCCCAGGGAGGTTGTGGATGCTCCCTCCCTGGAGGTATTCAAAGCCAGGTTGGACGAGGCCTTGAGCGACTTGTTCTAGTGGGAGGTGTCCCTGCTTGTGGTGGGGGGTTGAAACTGTATGGTCTTTGAGGTCCCTTCTAACCTAAACCATTCTATGATTCTGTTATAAGGTGACCTGTATTCACTTATTTGGCAAATGTAATTTCTGTTTAAATGTAATGCTATAATGGTCAGTTTTATAGTAATAATAATGTGCTTATAGGAGCATTCACATGGCATTAAATTTTAAATAGAATGTTGGGTTCACTCTTTAATTGTTGTGGCATACTTTAAAATTTTTCATCCTCAGGAACAATTTCCTTTTAATTACCATGTGCTTGAAGAAAATTGGAAATGTAATAGGTTACCTAGTAATGCAGTAGACTTCCCAGAGGGACCACAGTAAAAGTTGATGAGGTATCATTGTATAAGATGCACGGATCAGGTATTTTTAACATGTGAGACATTTGAGTGCGTGGCAGGTTTTTTGTTTTGTTTGATTTGCTTTTGTTTGCATTTTTAACAAAATGTGTAGGACCACAGGGAAGAAATGCCAAAATCATTGCATTTTGTGAGGCAGCTTCCTGGATGATTTCAGAGTAATTAAAGCTGTGCAGCAACATCTATTACTTGATTGTTTTTTACTTGATTGTGAGAAATAATATCTGATGGATATTAGCTGATAGAACCAAATGCTGAACACTGGCATGCTCTGTCTCTCTACGTCTGTGAAAATGTCTCTGAAATCCTGTGAAAACTGAGAGCACTGAATTTGAAGAATGTGCCTGTTTAAATCTGTCTCCCAAAGAAATGATGGAAGCAAGCAACGCAAATTTTGCATTGGCTGTCTGTGAGTCTTCCTGAAGGTTGCCAGAAAGTGAAGTAGTACTAGTGGAATTCAGCCAGAAATGGCTGTCTCTTACAGCTGTATTTCTGCCTTTCAATCTAGGTAAAGCTGAAAAAAACCCACACTGCCTGGGCTTCGTGTGGGATGCAATCTTTGATTTCATAGATGAGAAAAAGGGAGACAGAAAAAGTATCTTGCTTGGCAGAATATGCCAGTTAGTTTACCTTGGAGTATGACCATCTTCCATTCCTATTATGGGCAAGTATAACTTCTTATGTGGGAATCTAGTGGAGGAATGAATGGAATTTGCAGAGTGCTTGAAGTACGCAGAAGTAATTAGGTAGAACTACTTAAGATCTGGTAAGCTACTGGGAAAATTGGTTCTTCTGCTCATTGTACTTCATGCTCATGTACAATCATGCTGATAAACATTTGAAAATCACCTACAGGGTGCTTAATTTCTAGATGCAAAGTGAAATAACTTCATTTGATCTAGCAGATGGATGCTAAGCATCTGCTAGATGATTAAACCTGAGGACACATGACCTTCATCCTGAAACACTTTGAGAGAGCATTTGGTGACAGCAGCATCCTAAGTACCTGTGCAGATGGGTAAAAATCTTTTAGCCTTACAACAGTCACGAGAACACTGTAGTTCTAATGCTGAGGATTAGACTGAAAATAAGCATCAATCATTTGACTTCATGTTTTTAACTATTTTCTGCATGTTTATGAGGCAGATTTTGCAGTGCTAATGCATACACAGTTATGTGCCTTTATGCAGTTGTGAGTACCAGGGAGATGGAATGAACATCTCCTTTTTCATGAAATAGAAAAGTAAAAATAAAACTCAGTGTGATTCAGGGAAGTGCTCACTGAGAACGAAATGGAGACAGAGAGAACTGTTCTTCAGGTGTTACAGGTAATTTCATAGCCCTTCATTACTAAAGAGTTGGAATAAACTTCTTTTTAAAGATTTAATCACTTTTAATGTCTAATGTAGTGCATATGCATTTTAAAAGTTACTACTTTTGATGGAAAAAATCTTGTAGAAGAAATGCTATTACATTTGGGTAGTTTAAAAAAATTACTTGCAACAAGGTGCCTCTGTTTCTGAAATCTCTTAGCAGTATCTCATAGGAGTAGTGTATTTGTTCTGTATGCTCTCTGCTACTTCACTTGAACTTCAAGTTCAAGTTTTTTTTGACGTTCAACCTCTGAGGCAAAATCTTCATTTGATCTCTCACACCCTTTTTCTTGTCACAGCCACTGAGATTTCTGTCTTGATACTGGGTTCGATTACTCTTCCTAATTTAAAGTTTGACACAGTTTCAATCTAAGCCTGTGGCAGATTTGCTGTTGTCACCAGTTATGAATTTAAACATTCATTTATTTTGGTACAAATATAATTTCCTGACAGGGGCTCTGAAATTTGGAATTTCTTTCTTTTTTATTTCGCTCTTGATCTGACAAATGACAAGGTCAAATTTGTTGGGGTTTTTTTTGTTTTTCTTCTCTACCCCCCCTTTCAGAAAAAGAATGTAAACATTCAAAACTTTAATATCAAGCTTAAGTAGGAGAGAAGTCTAACATGAGAATTTAAGTAACATTTGTTTCTCTACCTTGTTTGTATTGATATCAGCACTTTCTCCTTTTCTTTTGCATACTTGGCTTGTGGAGAGCTTCAGCTCATTTAGCTGAAGAAGTGCTAAATGCTTAATTTCAAAGGAACAGAACTTGTTTAGAAAATAAGAGGGATGGAATGTAGGAGGAAGGAATGTCAACTCTGATAGGTGAGCTTTGTCATCCTCTTGAGAGACATGGTTTCTTGTCTGGCTTTTCACCAAAATCAAATAGATGCTGTTGTGTAGAAGGTGTGATATAGCCGAGTTTAGGCACAAAAAGGAGCACTAAGAGCACTTTTTCCATGGAGTGGGAGGAGAAATACGAGTAATTAGATAGTGAAAATCAGATTTTTGTGTTCTTAAAGGTGAACATAGGTATCTTTTTCTAGGTGAAAGATGTGGCTCAATTCAATAAAAAATTGCATAATTGTGTTTTTAAAATACTGAAATATTTACATCTGTTGATTGATTACAGCCAATTGAGAATGTTGGGTTCTGTTTTTTTCTTTCTTCTGAGTTACTAGATTTAAACAGGTATGAAAATTCCTGAAAGTTAAATGAATGTTACTTAAAGGTATCTCAAACTGCAATATTGACATATTTCCTTTGCTGCAGGCATCACTTTGTCAGACATAACACATTGCTCTTTTTTATATTCTGAGATTTCTAGATGAATTCCGGCTTATAATTTGCATGTCAGCTGTAATTGCAGCTGAAGTCTCTGAATTTTTTTTTTTCCTTATGCTATAAAACTGTTAGTGAAGCAGAATTTTATCTCCATTTTGTATCCTGCTTTCTGTTCTACAGTTTAATTTCTACTTGGCAGCTGCAAAGATAAAAGAGCATCAGTCACAATATTCTTCCCTTCCAAACCAATTTGTTTTGGGGGTTGATTCTCAGGCTTGATAAATCACCTCACTGCAGAAGTCCTGTACTTGGCTTGAGGAGTTGTTTACCCTGACCCTCTGCTCAGAAAGAAGTTCTTCTGATTGGGGGGG
>WBNM01041477.1:139160-195007 GCA_013399055.1 Ramphastos sulfuratus
TTAGCCTCAAACCAGCACAGAAGGCCTTGCTGCAGTTTTTCATTTACTAATGGAATAAGCTAGCATAGGTAAGAACACATTCAATAATGGTAGCGAACTGTGTGGGAGTATGAATGCTAAAAAAATGACGACTTTATGTACCTGTGTGACTTCTTGTTGACAAGTGAGGGGGTTTTTTAATGATGATTTATCTGTTACAGAATTAGTTTGACAATTGGAACAACATCTAGAGTTCGGAAGCCTTCTTTGTTATAGTAAGTTCTTACTCAAAAGTTATGGCTTGCTATTAGTGGTTGTTCCCTAGTAATTCTTTTCTTTGGGAGAGGCAGAGAAATGAGGCCTGAGAGTGAATTTGTAGCCTTATTATTATATACCTTTAAACTGAGTAATCAGCTGAACAAAATCCTGATATTCAAAATTTCTAGCTGGATTTTCTTTTCCTTTCCTTGGTAACAGGTCATTTAAATGAAAGAAGTGCATAAACCAGACAGGTCGGCATAAAGGTCATTAAGTTTTTTTTTTTTTAAGTAAAAGACTAGAAGAAATAGTTTTTCTTGGCCAGAAGCCTCAGAACAAATCCTCTATTACAAAGACTGCTTTGACTAAGAACATGGGTCTCTTATCTATTGCTTAAATTGTAATTCAGTGGGAATACAAATGAAGTGATTCTAGTATAATATCTAACAGATTATTCCGTATGCCTTAAACATTGACGTCAAGGATCTTAATATGTCTATGTATGATTTTTATAATTCAGGTTCTGTTCTCACTGACTTTAATGTCAAACATCCTCTAGATTCTAACTAGATCTGAATCATAGACTAATAGCATTGTGTGCTGCCATATATAACAATCTAAATGTGTTGAGTGCATTTCAAGCACAATTAATATTTACGTAGCTTATGCACCAGAATGTGTGATCAGGCTTTTACACAATTAGCTTCAAACTGTACAGATTGTTAACTGTCCTTCAAAATATTTACATCTAATTATTGGTGAAGTGTGCCAACTTTGCCACATAGGTGTACCAAGTTTTCTGCTTCAGCAAAGGTAATAATCTGTCATTTATCTCACTCTTTACTGAGAGTAAAGCTAGATTTTTCTGTAAATCTCCCTGAAGTCTTTGCTAAGAAGCTAAATGTCATTCTTCCAGACCAGCATTGGTACTTTGTGTTAAGAGTTTCATGCTGGGCACAGCAAAAGCACAGCACTATGTCTGCCATGGAATTCAAAATCAGCTCTGATTTGGACCTGAGATGTGGTTTAATTCACTTAGGAAGTCATACGTGCTGTGGAGCAGTGCTGCTTTATAGGTGCTTCATACATGGAAATAACTTACATTTCCTATTGAGTTCTTTCACTCTGAGTTTTTTTCTTCATATATTTCCAGAGTGGTTGTGGAGTTTTTGGTTTGTTTTTTGTTTGTTTTTGTTTTTTTGTTTTGTTTTGTTTTTTTCCCCATGATCTGTATTATGAGTGGGAAATCTTGCTTTGATACTTTCTACTTGTAGGTGAGTACTCTTTTAGTTATTGAATGAATGTTCATTTATACTTCAAGGGAAGAAACTAACTTGTCAAAGTTCTGAACTACCTTAAACTCTGGGATTTTATTGGGTGTTTGCAAGCCTAACTGAAGTCTGTCAACACTTTGTGGAACTGAACTCTTACTGTGCAGTGTTCCTCTTTCAGCCTCATGTTAACTACAGCAGTGATGAAATAGCAAAAATTATGTACACTTTCTGGTTTATTGTAGGTAAATATTAAAATAAGTCTGCTAGCTTCCTGATTTTTTTTTTTTTTTATGAGAACAACTTGAGAAAATAGATGGAGGCATAGAAATATTCGGGTCTTTAATTTCTATTTGCATTTTTTCTACTTTGTCTTGTCAAGCACTCAACTCCTGATTTGCAGTAGAATTGAAAGGCTTAAATGGAAATCTCTTCAACCAGTTTTTGGTTACATGTGATTTGCATGACAATATCCAGTAACAGTCCATTTCTAGCTTATTTCTTTCTGAAATAGTCTGCTACTTTCTCTTCATACTTACTGAATTTCCCATACACAGAATCAAACCTTCTATGTACCCTTGCATATATTATATTCCACAGTGGTTATTGTGTGCCAGTTGTTTTGTCCAGAGACTTCTCTATTACTGGAAATTAATTGTTACAAATGATGGCATGTTTGCATGACTATGCTTATGCAAATATTGTATGGTGCTTGCTTCCCCCCCCCCCCGCCACCTCCTTTAAGCACAGGAGTTGATTGGGATCTGAGTGAAGAAAGAAAATCATGGATATTGCTGAATTGCTTGCAAATACACTTCATTTACTTTTTGTTTTCTGTTTTTTCTTCTCACCCAATTCAAGATTGTTCTTGACCTTGTAGTTATTAGTGTATGTGTGGTTTTGGTGTCTAAACCAACCCATACCTGGAATTGAAACACATGTTCAAACATTAAATTCTTTCAAAAACATAACTTCCTTTCTTAATGAAGAGCTGAAGGAGTGAACCCTAAATGGTAGCTTTTTATCTTCAAGAATGTGATATTAAGAAAATGCAAAAATGTATAAACAACCTTGTGCCCTCTTTTAAAACTGGTATACATTGTTTTGTTGTTTTGGTCCAATTCTTGGTGAAATATTAATATATTTCTTGAATTTGATTTAATACTTCTTTTTTAAAACAAAGTATATTTTCATACTGAAGATTTTGTACCCGAAAGAAAAGTGTTATAAAAATCTTTAACTCTTTGTAGTTTTATTATTTAAAAAAAAAAAGTTTATCACACTTTGGCTACAGATTAAAGAAGTGCTTTGAGCTGTTTTAACATTGTAATATTTATTATGAGGAGATTAAAAACTGGTTTTATGTATTACTTAATACTTTATCTTTTCTAAGATTCTTGTGACTTTCTGGTGTGTATGTTTTTCTTTTTTCAGTTAATTTTTGTTTTGTGTGGGTTTTGTTTTTGTTTTTTTTTTTTTAACCCAAGTAAACACCCTAAATCTAGTCTGTAATTTGTATTCCTCAGTAAGGAGGTACAATGTAGTAAAATAATGAACTAATACATATTTTAAGACTCTACAGCTTCCAGCAAGATGTTGTAATGTGAACAGAAAAGAATTTGTGTTGACTTGGGTACTTCTGGTCTGGAAAACAGCAGAAGGGAAAGTATGTTGCAGAAGGTATTTCCATCACTTCACCCAATCTTGCAAGACAGGAAACAAATAAACTGGGAAACCCAGGATTAGACTTTCAGGAGAAATTATTTTGCCCTTTTTTTTTTTTTAAACACCAGCTTCAAATTTCTCAGCAGCAACCAAAGGCTGCTCTGGAATGGATTCTTTCACTCATCAAACCCTCAGGTCTATGGAAGGCAAATCTGCCATTGTACCTGGCAATTTTTTTTGAAATACGAACCTTTTACTTTGGTGCTAACAGAATATTGAGTTCACAGCTTCTGGTGGCCAAGGACTGGTGCTTTCATGGCTTGTGTAAAAAAACAAAACAAAACAAAAAAAACCAAATGAGAAAGTGTGGTCAGTTGACAGTGCTAGAATTTAATAGATCTTGGTTGTGTCACTGCTGCTGTTTCAACAGAGTTCTTTTAATACCCTCTTAGCTATTGTTTGCATGTTTTCTTTTCAGATTCAGTAATTTCTGCCTAGGATTGGATTTTTACATGGTGTATGTTCAGACAGTATTTAACAAGTAGTAGAGACAAACAGAACACAAACCCCAGTGCGATGTGATTAGCCCAGTGCTTCAGAGCATTAATAATTGTGAAGAGGAAGTCATTGTAGCTGAAATGTGCACAAAGTCCATCATGACCTGAAAATCAGGGATATGTCAGTGGAAAGTATCACCGTAATTGATCCATTGTAATGTAATACTCATGAAATGACTGGAAATTGAGAGAAGGGAGGTTGAGAAGCTCCTCTTAAGATATTTGGAGGTGATCTAGGGGAGAAACAGAGGATTATTAAAGATTAGCTGATGGAAGTATCGTTCCCAACTGATTAGTCAATGTGATATCTATAGAACTGAGGTACAGCTTGCAGTGTGGAACACTCCTCTCCAGTATTGTTTGAAATTTAAGGTGTTTCTTATGGAGAAGGATCATTTTTGGATTTTGCGTGTGTGGGTGTTGTGTGAGTTTTGTTTGTTTGTGGTGTGTGTGTGTGTTCATGTTTGCTTCCACCCCCAACTCCTTGGGCATTAGAAATTCTGTTGCATTGTTCTGATATATTTCAGCGCATTAACTGCGTAACTCAGCTGCATAGCTTTGGCAAACCAGGCTAAACAGGAGGTGAGTCATGCAGTACTTTTAGTCATTGAGCTTGCAAGATGAAGAATGAAAAGGTACTTCATATTTTTCCTGAAAGATAAATCTTTACATTTGTAATGTTTTACATTTATGACTGCTCTTCACTTGAATATGGATTAATTTTTAAGCATCAAATATTCTTACATTAATTTTTCTTCCTGGTTTAGCTTTTTCTTTGGATAAGATGGAGAGGAATCTAACAAAGGCTTATAAAATAATGGAGTCCAGGTAACTGTGAGTAATTAGGCACCACCACGTTTTGCTACAGAGGAGTTGTAAAGATTAACCATGGAACAGATATGATGGATTTAGGCTAATTTTTGCTTAACAAATTTGGGATCTTTGAAATATCTCATTAGTTTCATTCATTGATTAACTCTCACCTGTCTATCCTGATACTTCATTAATAATCTCTGTATAATATATTATGATTATGAGTGAAGATAATGAGGAACCTATCTGTGGTAGGTTAAAACTAACCCTCTAGCCTAATTCTAAATTATAAACATAGAACTGGAAAATTCCAAAGATGTTGAATAGAAAAAAATACTAAAAGGTAAATAAAATAGGCTATTAGATACAGAAGAAAAATAATACATTAAGTCTATATCATTCCATTTGCTGCTGGTTTAGCATATAATATGCTGCTGCACAAACTATTCTTTGCCTTTTTTCTTTCTTCTCTCTGCAATTCTTGCTTTGCATTACTCCCTTATCTCTCTCCTGACCTTCTGCTGGCACATCGTGTCTGAGAGGTGCCAAGAAGGGGGAAGGGAGGCTGCTGGTAGCCCCTTCTGGGCTTGTCCAGGGGGTTCCTTCATGTTATTTCTGAATTGTAAATAATTGCACAAATATATGCATATATATTTGTACAATTTGTTATAAGTTAGTTTTACCCTACTGATGATGTGTTGTTGCAATAGTAATTCTGCTCAGTATGAGAGGAACTGCAGCTTCAGACCCCTGATGCATGCACTTGGCTGAGAAGCCACTGGTGCAGGGCTACCATTGGCGGATTTATGACTGAAAGCCTCTGTCAGAATCCCACCTAGACATAGCAGTACCGCAGTGCTGATGGTACTTTTTTTGAGGGGTCATTAGGAGCAGGCAACATGGTTTTACCAAGGGGAAGTCATGTTTGACCAACCTGATAGCCCTTTGAGAACATAACCAGGTGGATTGATGATGGTAGAGCAGTGGATATGGTTTATCTTGATTTCAGTAAAGCATTTGACACTGTCTTCCACAGCATCCTTCTGGCTAAACTGTGGCAGTGTGGTCTGGATGATCAGGTAGTGAGGTGNATATAAAGGGTGAGTGCCAGCAGGATGGAGCCAGGCTCTTCTCAGTGTTTGCTCGAGAACAGAACAAGGGGCAATCGGTGGAAGTTGAGGCATAGGGAGTTTCATGTAAACATGAGAAGGAATTTTCTCACTGTAAGGGTGACAGAACACTGGAACCCTGCCCAGAGGTATTGTGGAGTCTCCCTCTCTGGAGATATTGAAGAGCTGCCTGGATGCATTCCTGTGTGATCTGGTATAGGTGATCCTGGTGTGGCAGGGGGGTTAGACCAGATGATCTTTCATGGTCTCTTCCAGCCCCTAACACTCTATGATTTATGATTCTATGATATATATTGTAATTTTATTTATTTATTAAAAAAAAAAATTAGCTTGCTTGTAAACATAACCTCATTTTGCTTCCAAACGTTCTGAGCTACTGTGGTGATTTTATTTTGGGGGTGGTTTCAACCCACCACACTATTGCAAAGAGTCTCTGTTACTAGGGAGAGAATGTGGTCTATTTGACAGGGTATTGGCTAAAGCGGTGTGGCTTCTGATTTCTGGAAGTTCATCCTCTGAAGAGGAACCTTAAGTACAATGTTGCTGTAAAATGAAACAACTCTTAGATCCCTCTTTAATCCCTGTATCTCCCACTTCTGGTGCTAAAACTGGATTTGTTAAAATGTAAATCAGTGTGTATGTATTCATACTTGGCTTTCCATCTATAGTTAGAAGATGACATTGCATCCTTTTGCTGTAAATCGTGTGGTGACTGATCCAAAATGAAAAGCCCAAATTAATTTCAGCCATTATAGTTTTCCTGTTGATTTTGGGTACTCCTGAGAACTGAGACAGTATTTAATTTGAACTGGTTTTCTTGGTAATGAATGCAGTCTGATAAGCTAAACTTGTTAATGAAACACTTGACATTTTTTGTTTGTCACAGGACCTCTGAGGCTGGGAGGGGCCTCACAAGATGATCTAGTCCATCTACCTTTTGAACGCTTCCACAGAAGCAGAGTTTGTAGGGTCTTAGGGCAATTTACTTCACTGTTTGTCCAATCAGAAAGGGGGGAAAAAAGGTGATTTCTTGAATTCAGCCTGTTTTGCCCCATGGCTTGTCAAATAGTTTTAGAACCCATACTGTTCCAAGCAAGAAAGGATGAACTGTCTGTGTTAGCTACAATGTACAAGAAATAGTTTCTGTGAATTGTCTGTAAATAAGAAGATATACAGCTTGAAAAGTTAAAGCTGGCTTTGCTTTGAGAAACATAAGCATTGAAGAGCCTTTTTGCAAAGAAATATTTGGAGTCTTTAGGTAGTTGCACCAAAATATTCCATCACTTTGCATTTGCGAGGCTGAATTTTCCTTGAGTGTATGAATGGCATAAATCTGACTATGAGCTGTCACAATCTGACTTTTAACCTACGGACAGGAAAGTTTTACAGTTTGATCTCAACCAAAGCAATTCTTTTATCAGTGCTTCTTGATGGGGTTCCTAAACTGTCAGATAAACCATAACAAATGGGTCTGTATTTGTCACTGTGTATTATCATGTCTCACACTGAAGAAATTACCATCAGATAACATGTTTTAATGTTTCTTAGTGGTGCTGCCTTCATGACAGCAACCAAGTAATAGTGATGTGATGTGCTGGTGTAGATAACCTGCCTGCAATTTAATTTTACTTGAAGTGTAGTTTCTGTACTCAGTTAAACTGGTGTTTAAAATTGCCTGTGATTTCTCCACCATCATATCTCAGCTCTGTAAGGGACATTTGTAAGGAAGCTCTTAAAAAGTCATGTTAAAAATGGTTACATAGTGAAGACATATTCCATGTAGCAGTAGATGCTGCAGTATTTAAGTGACTGAGACAAGTAACTGTTGATGATTGGTGCTGGCAGAGAACACTAATTTCCATTTGAAGTCTATTTGCAAGAGAGTTCTGGCTTTGTTGAACCCTTGACTACTTATGTGTTAGTGTATCAGTGTGGACGAAAATACAGGGAAGAAACTACAATGTGTATTTAGTTACCAGAGGAAAGATCAGAGCTGTTGGATACAAGGGGAAACAGGGGGACAAAATTAATTATCGATTGTACTGCATGGTGCCTGAGCTAAGGCAGAGTGGTGTTACTGTACACAAGCACAGTGAGTCTCAGTTCTTGTCTGAATGAATGTAGGCTCCATGTAGGCAAGATGGAGAAACACATATGAGATGAAAGGACAGGAAATTGAAGTAGTTTGCCCAGGGAGAGAGAGGATGTCTAGGGGTCCATTCCAGGTTTCTCTGGGTTCATCAGGACTTGATATATAGAGACTTCAAGAGCTATGCCATTTGAGGATGAGAACATACAATATGACTATTACATGTCAGGATACTGGAAGTTAGTGCATAGACTGAAGTCCTAATGGACAGGAGACTGTACAAAAAAGGGTGACTTTGTCTGCAACTTATTTCATAAGTTTTATCAGAAATATGTGAAAAAAATCTTTGTATAAAACATATAATAGTGCTACACTGCACTTTGCTGTGGGGAGTATGACCATCTGTAGTCATGAAGATGTATGCCATGGGAAAGAAAAGCCCTTAATGCTAGAATAATTTAAACTTAATTTCTGCTTCAAAATCCTTACATATTGTGATTTGTTTGTGCAGGCAAAATTAATGAAAAAACAATGAATTAACAAGCCCTTACAGTTGTTGTTGTTGTTTGGTTTGTTTTGTATTCTAGTAAAACAATTTGTAGCTGGAAACATGAGTAAGAAAAACATGATGGTTGAATAGAAATTATTAATTTAGTTATTTTGGTGTAAGCTATAATTAGTAAGTTTTGCATAGGCTCAAATTTTCCATTTTTTGTTTCAGTACAGTGAAAGAATAGGGGGTCTCACCATCCCAGTGAGAACCAAGACTGGCATTTTCTGTGGATTTAACAACTCATCTGAAATTTGAATGCAGATCTGTACTGGTGAATAAAAGGGCAAACAAGCAAAGATATGCAACCCATAATACACAGTTTCTAAAATGCACAGAAGTACCATACAAAGATGGAATCTTCAGAGTTAAGCAGAACAGGAATGTCACTCAGCGTGAAATACCAACTGTGTTCAGCTTATTTAGTATTCAAGGAGCATACTTATAGATGACTCACAGCTAAAATGCTTTACATAAGATGACCCAAGTAGTTAGTTCACTTTAGGTGATGGACAGACACTGTAAATATAAAAACTGTATTGATTTGTTCTTACTGCTTCATAGGATTTCTTTTTTTTGTCAGGCCCTCTATTACATCCATAGATCTATGCTTCCTCTCCCAGCCTGCAGTGGTCTCATGCAAATAGTAATCTGAAAAGGAATAGTTAAAAGAAATTTTGTGAGATTGCACTTTCACTGTGTGATTTAATGTCAGAGGTTTTCCTTAGGAAATACAAGTTCCAGGTTAAAGCAGTGCTTGCTGTAGCAAAAGAAAAGCTATTCTAAGACTGCAACTCTTGCTAATATAGTTTATTTAAAAAAAAAATCTGTATATCTATTCCGTTCTGCACTAGTGAAATACTCACGATGAAGGAAGAGAGAACGTTTTTATCCTTAACTGCAGCACTTCTATGTGTTGTGTTTTGTTGAGTTACTTTTATGTTCTTATGTAATCTATAGTAAATAAAGACCAAGGAGTCCATTTAGCTTAGTATTTTACCTCCAGTAGCATCAAGGGAAGAGGACAAGAATACACTCTTCTGTCTGCTGTGTGCTGTCAGCCTGTAGCGATTTGTGACTTGGAATTAAACTCTGGCCCAGTGATACTAAATTTGGTAGCAACTCGAATTTTTCAGCTGAAATGGATGTTGCATGGGGAAGTGTCATGTTCTGCTAGTTTTGAAGCCACCGTGCACAACTTTTAACTAATGGTCTCCAGTTTTCCTACTGGAAAGGGCAGTGAATCATAATTGAAATTACTACTATTTCCAACTGTTGTAATAAAGTGTGTTCCATAGACTTATGCAAAAGCTTCAGTATTTAAGAAAAAGGGTTCAATTAAAAACAAACACCCAAACAACAACAAAACCCACAAAATAAACTAAAACAACTAAATGCCACCAAAAAATTGTAATTGGTTTTGTGTGGTAGGTTGTTTTGTTGTGTTTAAGTATGTGTTGCCTAGCATTGCAAGCAGTAACTGGGTTTTTTGTGTATTTTTGCTACAATTTCATGTTCCCCCATCCATGCTTTCCCTTTTTGTGGTTTTAATTTGCACTTTTGTGGGAGGTTTTGCAATTACGGATCTTCTGGCTTTGATTATCATACATCCAAGCAATTGGATCTTCACATAGCCTGCATTCTGGAGGCTTCCTGACCTTTTCCTGCAGCAGCAGCCTAAATGTCTCAAGTTGTGGCTATCAGGGAAGGCATTTTGGAAATTAGAAATACTGTCAAAGATGCTTATAATTTTCACCTGAAAGAAGGGTCAGTGTGCTCTAAGGAACATGATATCAAGTACTGATGTGTTTCATTGGGGCTTTGGCTTCTGACCCTATTCTTTGGTATTTGAGGATGAAATGTGGTTCAACTGTATGTGAAGAAGCCTTCCAGAGTTATGGTATGCAGCTCTATGGCAGGTCGGTGTTAAGAGAACAGCAACTATGATCAAATGGTCATGGGCAACACCTGATGGATGTACAAGATGTGATCTTCCATGGTTACACAGGCTGCCTGTTTTGCAGTGCAGAAGAGTTCCATCTCCTGGCATACCAGAATTGTGAGGACTGACAGGACTAGAAGAGATTCAAACCCTGGCCTTCATGCATGCGTAGGTGAGCAGAACAGATAGGGAACACAGGCAGTGGATTGTGCAGTGCTGTGAGGAGACAGACATTTTGTGGTAGGCTGTGGCGAAGTGTTCACCCATTAATCAGGGTGGAGGACTTGCAGTCTAAACGTTTTGTTGTTAAGGCAGTTAAATCTCTTATGCACCCTGTCTAGATTTTGTTTGTAGTAACAGTGCTTAGCAGTTACAGGCATCTTGTCTTTGAGTGCTGGAAAGTACTAACTAGTACGTGCCAGAGTTCAAACAGCACATCTAAGAGGTGGAAAATATTTTGGTTTTATTCCAGTAGTTGCAAATTTTTTTTTTTAAACAAAAACAAAGAAAGCAGTATGGGTGTTTTTAATCTTTACAATAAGAATCAAATTAAGTTTAACTGTAAAATGGCTTTTTTTTTTACAATGTATGAAAAGCTGCTGAGTTAATATTAAAGGCAGGCTGCTGTCTTGAATCTGAGAATAATAAGAAATAGAATTGCATTAAAACAAAAAATTAATAGCTGCTGCTATTAATTATGATAATAAGCTAGCTGCCTCCCAGTCAAATATTCAAATGCTGGATCTTCTGGAAGCTCCCAGTCTCAGGATAGATAGACAAGGAGATGAAGGGAATTTCCTCAGGCAGCAAATAAACCAGTGTTGCACCTGCTACTGCACACTTTTCCAGGCAGCAGGCATGGTTTGTAACACCCTCTGTAAAGACATAGGAAACAGAGAAAACAACAGCTGCTTTTATTGGTGCACCGCAAAAGACAGCGTCTGTAAGCACAAGGATGTACTGTCATAAGCAAGCAGTGAGCATCTCTGGGGTTCTGGTGTTCTGAAACAGATTGCCAATTGCCACCTTCCAGTGATGACACTTAATGCTTGGAAATCCTGAGTGAGACAATTGAAAAATGTGAGGTTGGCTAAAAATACTGTTAATTTTAGATGGAAAATTTCTAAGCTTTTAGGCTTCATTTTGATTGCGACTTTGACTTTTAACAAGGGTGTGGTGTTTTTAACCTTTAGTAATATCTCCTTCCCCCCACCCTGTAAGATTTAAGATTAAAATTTTTCAGAGCACATCCATTCCATTTTCAAAAGCAATATATGTTGAAAAGAACAAAGTATTTAATTAAAATTTAGGGGCAAGGAAAACATACATTATTTTTAATTATTGAAGTGTAAGTATGGGAAAAGGAAAGTCTTCAGCTGTGGCCTTGAGGCCTGACAACAAAATGGAGAAGTTTCATTATCTTTGTCGTTGTTACATGTGGAAGTTCATGCAACAAAGTAGTTAAATAGTAAAACACATGTATCTGAGTCTCTGGCTTCACACACGCTCCGGCTCTACATTTAAATCATATGAGATGTGTGTGTGTCCCTGAGAGATCATTTATACTGTTTTTCCCCCTGCTAGCTGACCTGTGTGAAGTGGTCCTGTTTTGCAGGGGGTTTGGACTCCATCTCTGGAGGCTCCTTACAACTCCTAGCATTCTGTGATTCTCACATCTTTAATAGGGAGAATGATGTATTTACATTATGCCTCTGTTCAAATGGTAAATGTTGGTAAGAAGTAAATACTTCCTTTCCAAATGGTGTCTGCAGTATTTAAAGATTTGGCAAGTTTTCAAAAGGATAGGCATGAGAATATTCAACTAAATTTTTGCTGTGTTGAAAATGAGTCCATGTTGTTTGATCAGGGATAATGTGACTATTGAGCAGGGATGGCTTTGAGGAAGTTGCTTTTAATAATAAAGAAAAATTACCATTACTCATGTGAAACTGTCCCCATAGCTTGTTCGTAAAGTAAATAATGTAGTTCATATTGTAGGATGAACCTATAGGAATGTGGTTGCAACAAACTCAGTCACTGTTTACCTAGTAATCTTCATTAATTGCTTTTCTGTTCTTTGTTGCTGGTATCCTTGCCCATCAACTTGTCTTGTGGAAGCATTTCTGTGTTCCCTTGCAGTGCTCCTTGTGAAAGAAGTAGAAGAATAACCTTCCTGATGGATTCACTGGCACTTCCCCCCCCCCCCTTTGGAGAAGCCACAAAATATTGATTGTGTTATATTGGATTGATGGGAACATTGTTGCATGACTGAATGGAGGTCAGTTGCTACTCTGTACAAAACAACAATCTTTAATGATCTGTTTTTATGGTTGGATCAGGCTTATGCTATTCAGTACAGTTCAGTTTTACTTTATACCAGCGTTACTGAATATAGCAAAAGAAACTCTCTAAGACCAATGAGGTGTTAGGAAGCAGACATCTCTTTATTTTAGCACTGGACACAGGGGATCACTCCACCTAAGTGTACCAAAGCCAGTAAAATTCAGAGAATATGTGCTTACATCTCATACACAACCATCATTTTTCTAAGAAGTGATTAGCATATTCATTTAACTCATGGAATTTGTTACATATGTAAATCTCCTGCATGCATGCTTCTTATATCTTGGGGGACTGTAGGCTTGTCCTTTGAGGCATTCATCCTTTTCCTCCTTATAGCCTTTAGCTGAACTTCTTTGTGCATGTTATCTAGACTGTCTGATATGCTTGATGAGACAGTCAGTTTGCTCTTCTTCCTCAAGCCCACAGTTGCAATTTCTTACTGTTTACACAGTTAATTCACAGTTTACACAATAGATACATTGTATGAGGATTACATATTTCTAAGTGTACCTAAGTCACTATGGTGCCAGTAGCACAAAGTAACAGTTCAGGGAGATTTTGACACACTACTCTGAACTGAGCTAAGTATCTCCAGATTATTCAACCAGAAGCCTGTGAAGTTTGCATTCTGTACCTTTTCAGAAACAGTTTTGCACTGAGAAGGCTTTTGGAGGTGTCTGCTCTGAGATGAAAATATTCTCAGAACTGCCTGATAGTGAGTGCTGTCACTGATTTGTACTGGCAGCTGTACCTAACATTTTTAAAAGATGCTGAGTTTGTAAGAGCTGTCTAAAAGTGGTGATGGTAGGCACAGTTTGCCATTTCTGCCCTACTTAAACTGCACGTATTGTCTCTTGACATATGCGTTTCATATCTTATTTTTTGGTCTTTATGACAGTGACATAGCACCTGCCTTTGAATGAAGACACATCACAGAGTTAGCTGTGGCTGCTGAGGCTGGAAGTCCACTGTTCCTCTTTGTTCCAGGTTGAGAACTATAAGGTTAAGAAAAGTCCTCTAGGGACTTGAAGATTGTTATTCAATCCCACAATTCTGCTATCTCTTCATAAGCTCACGGCAAGGCCAGCTCGTTCTCCTTTCCTCCCCCTCCAGCCTTCTGTCGGGCAGGAGCTGCGTTATCAGGACAAACATGTAAGGATAGGCCTGGTTGGGGCCTCCAGAGGCTGTGCTTAGGCCTCTTGGATGGCAGAGGCATGTGGCGGGGAGGATTGGAGCACTGGGGATGATAGATTTAGTTTTGGGTTGGGGGAAAATTCAGGGGATCTGCTTTGTAATTTCTATCTGTAACTCTCTTTCCAAATATAATTCTGGTGTTTTTTCTCCAATTCGTTTGAGAGCTTCACTCTGTCGGCTCTTTAAACCCACGACACTTTTGTTTCTTTTCCCTTCTTTCCACAAGTCAAAAATTTTGCCCCATGATTCCTCTCCTGTGAGAGATCTTATGCGTCTAAGATCAAAGACTTGGTGTCTGCCCCGCAAACACACAGTTAAACTAAATTGTTTCTCTTTAAAAACAAAGCAAAACTTCTAAGCATCTTATATCCTGCTATGAATTAGCAATTTTCTTTGACAGTATATTCCTGTGGCTTTTTTACTCTCATATTTAAAACCTATAATTTCTTTTCCTTTTGACTTTTCCCCCAGTTCATCCTCTAGTGATGTCTAATTACCAAAAGATAAATTCGTGTTCATTCATAGCCAACAACAGTATAAATGCTTGCAGTTCTTCTGTGAGATAGAAATGGCACAAGTCTAATTTGTCACATTTAATTTTTGTCAGTGTGCAGGTGATTTTTTTTTTTTTTTTTTCCTTATGCAGTGGCTTCACATGTTCAAATAGATGCAACAGTTTCCCATGTCCTTTATTGTATGTGCATCTCGGCTACTTTCATTAAATATTTCATATCTCAGGATTTTATTGTAAAAGTTGTCTCCTTTAATCTGTGATTTTTATCTAGGTATAAATTATATTTGGGAGTTGGAGCATATTTTTTCCCTTGTATTTTATTATTTTATTCTGGTAACTTTTCAGTTTCCTTTGATAATTCAGTAATAATTTATTTCATTATTTTTGTTTGCTTTCCTTCTTCTCAAATAAGGATCACTGATGTATTCTTTTAATCCCTTTCAGTAACTGAGCATCTAAACCAGATTAAATAACATAATTTCAACTTGTAGTCTGTAGGAAAAAAAAAGAAAAGAACAATATTCTTAATTTTCATCACAGATTGTTTACACTTTTACTTGGAATGAATAAGGTATTGTTTATATATTTCAGAAGAAAGCAAATATATACTTTCTCCTAATAAAGTCAGGTGATCGTTCCAGTGTAGAGTGCATGAATATTTTTGCAGATGTTTAAGCACAGTGGTTTGGGTTATGTAGCATAATAATAAAATAAAAAGCAGATAAAAAGATTTACTTAATTCTCATGATTTTCCAGTGCGTTGAGAGAAATGAGTCTAAAGGTATTTGCTCTACAAATCAGAGCAACAAGAGTTCATCTACAGTAAAAGCCTGTGGTATTGATCTTGACTTGTAATGTCAGAGGCAAGTCTGAATGCAATCTGGTTGTTACATGGCATGCAGAATGTCCCACAGCAGTACATGTTAGTGACAACATACAGAGGAAGAATGGAATCTTGTTCATTTTTTAGTTTTAAGGAGTGCAAATAGAAAGTGAGTGAGCGAGCTTACTGGAGTCTGTCTTGCAGTGTATGTTTGGACTGGTAGGAAATCTTAATGAATTTATTTACATTGAAGATCTGTCTTCTGCTGTTGGTTAACATAATGGTGATCTTGTGTAGTTCCTCTCAGTGTGAAGAAGCAGGAGTAATTTATTGCTTGTGTCAGTTGGGGGGGGGGGAAAAAGTGGTGTATATTCTTGGAGTGTATGCACAGTCTCTTTATGGGCCAACTTAGAATAAGGTGCCTGCATCTACACATGTGACTTTGTTCTGATTTAAAATATGTACATCAATACAGTCTTTGGGTTTTCATTGGTCAGTTAGCTAAACTAGGGCTTCAGAATTGGGTTCAAATTACAGCCATGCAAATGCGCCACTGATCAGAAACTGTACCCTTTGCTGTGATCATCTTTGCAGGTGTACTGTGCTCGTTTACCCTTAACAGTTAGGTGTCTCTTCATTGGAAAAAGCCTTTGCTTAAGTGACAAGCCAGTGCTATCTAGCACTGTTTGCAGAGGAATATGCCTGCTGTACCCTCTTTCCACTCAGGCCAGATAAAAATCCAGACATATATATTCCTTTAGGTCTTTGTTTTTAGTGTGGTTTATAAGGTCAGGTACCTCCTCTTGTCTATAAATACCAAACAAAACTAAGTATGTGTGTGTGCACCTTGGGCTACCTTTTGTTTTGGTTCCAGGCATTATTGTTGGGTAATACGTTGAAATATAGCCAGATCTCAGACTGAGTCTTCTGCTGTTGAATCCTGTAATGACAAGAATGAGAGAGGCAGATAGAGCACAACAAGGGTTTGTATTGTTCAGATCTGATTCCAAACTTTGACTCATTCTTAGATCTACCAAACTTTACAAGAAACCACTTGAGAGTATTGAACTATCAATGTCATTATGGCCCCAAACTGCTGAAATACTCTCTGAAATACTCTGTATAAATTCTAATTGGAAATTTGAGAGATTTGTTTCTTATAATGAAAACCATTATCTGTTTAAATAGATTTTGTGTGTTTATTATGGCTGTAAGAAATGAAGAATAATAAATTTAAGATGTTTTCATTAATTGCTGATTAAAGACTCTCAGTAGAGCACTTGTCTTTTTAATTGTCTGTCTTAAGTTTGACTTCAAGTCTGGTTGATTTAATTGAAAAGGAAGATTTAAAAATATTTAATTTTAGGGTCCTAAATCTATTTAGAAAGGTTATTGATGTTCTCAGTTGTGACCAGTGTGGGAGTTGTGTAGGCTATGTTGTTTGGACTTGGCGTCTATAGTATTTGGACACATTTTTAGCTGACATCACAGAATTTAAGAGCAGCAGTATTGATCTGAGTTTTCTCTGCCTGTAAACCCACAACTTCCAATGCTGTAAATTTCTACTTATCATTCTTCAGCTGTCTCAAATCCACAGTGTAAACAAGAAGAAAAATCAGTGTTCCTATGAAGGATGCACAGTGATTTCTCTGCAGTTTTAAAGCTGTCAGTGAATGTGTGAACAAAGACACTGATAAACTTGGTTTGCTTGTCTTGTCTGCATGTCTATGAAGCTTGCACAGGTTTTATAGTTTCTTGGTAGCAGAAGCTACATTTACATAAGCTCAAAACTAGAGGAAAATTACTCAAATAAGGAAAACTCTGTACTTTGCCTTTCCATGAGACAAACTTGTAGCCTGGTGTATTTAATCTATTGCTAATTTTGTTCTCAAAACCGATTTTGGACTTGTGGTGTTTGGTGACTTTTTAAAATCAGGTTATGTCTTACATAGCTGTTTCATAACTGTGCAGCCTTAGGGCTTAGTGTCTGTAGCTGCTGCTCTTCTATCACTTCTGTGTAACTCTGGGCAATTTGGACCAACTTTTCTTAAATTTTTTCATAGGTAGTTTTATTAACTGTCCAGTTTGGAATACACGGACCTGATTTTTGGAGAGCTACTAAGTGCTCACAGGTGTAATACATCCAGTATCGGATGTATTTTCTAAATGTGGATTGTTATTTAATTGCAAGTATTCCAAAAAGTGCTGCTCTTAGGCAATGCATGTTGGGCATTCAATTAATTGGTCATTTTTCCCTTCAGTTGGTCTTGAGTACTTTTCCCTTTTTGTAAATTGAGATGATGCCATTTTACCTTAGAGGATTTCTGCATGGCATTCTTCAATGCCTGTGAAAGTCTGAGGTGCTGGAGTGTTGTGTCCCTTAGAGAGAGCACCTGGCAGGCTATGAAATCTGCTGTTGGATGGACTGAAGTGATGTGCAATAAAGGCATCAGGGCATGCACTGGGCACCAGAGGTGAAAGAGACTATCAAACATCTTTTGTTCTGTGCACTGTTCCAAGGTTTCATTCTGTGAGGGGTGGGAAAAGATATTTACTCGTAAGATTAGAAACAACTCCTTTGTAATCCCTGCCTATGTTGGGCAAAGGAGGCAATGATCAGGGAAGCTCCAGAGGGAATTATTTAATGCTATGGTAATTTTACACAGATAAATGGTCCATTGGAGCAGTTACAGATAGTGTGCACAGTTTGACCCTCTGAGAAGTCAGCTTCTGATCTTATTCAGGAAACAACTTGCCCTGTTTCTTTTCCTTCACTTAATTCAGTGCTGATGCATTGGTCTGATGCTTTTCTGCATGCTGCAGTCTGTTTCAAGCCTTTTAAAATTATATATTCAAATGAAAGTAGGTTCCACCTCTTCTTTACAATGGCTAAAATATAAAGTGTACAGTAGCTCAATTTAACTTTGCCAAATGTATGTGGAGATGCAATTCCAGTACGTGTCTTTACTTCTCAAAGTGGTTTTTTTTTTTTTTAAATTTAAATTTCTTTCCCTCTCTTTCCCCTTGCCACATGCATTAGCACATAGAAAGCAAAGGCAGAAAATGTGTAGTGTAGACTGGTGTGTGTGTGTGTGGTGTGGTTTTTTGCACAAGTGTAAGTTACATAATATATGGTGCAAGACAATAGAGATTCAGGACTGCATCTCTTTACACAAGTGGTTATGTGTTCTTGCATGGTTAGGAAAATGTGCCTTGTGTTTCACGTTTCCTGTACTATAAAATCATGGAGCAAGTTGTTCAATGCTCTTTAATATTATCAGGTATACATCCAGCAGTTAGGTTTATAACTCCCACAGAAAACTAAAGTTCAAATTACACATATGTGTTGGTCCTAGCTCAGGCCAAGAGGCCCACCAAAGCTGCTCTATCATTCCCCTTAGATGGACAGGAGAAAGGGAAAACATAATAAAAGCCAGCAATAAGACAGAAGCAATTTAATGGGATGGAAAGCAAACGGAAAGGCTGTGCACAAAAGCAAGAGCAAACAAAAATGCTATTCTTTACTTCCCATGCACAGATAATGTTTAGACACTTCCCAGGAAACAGGGCTTCAATATGTGTAGCAGTTGCTCTGGAGGAGAGATGCCATCAACAAATGTCCCAAACGCTTCCTTCTTTCCTTAGCCTTTGTATCTGACCTGATGTCATATGGCATGGAATACCCCCTTGGTTGACTTGGGTCAGCTGGCCCCACTGTGTCATCTCCCAAGATCCTGCCCACCCCTCAACCTACTGTTGTGGGGGAATGTTGGAAAGGTGCTTGGCTCAGCAGTAGCCGAAATACTGGTGCAAAACACAGCACTAGGAAATACGCTCTGTAGAGAATTGACTCCAGATCAGCCAAACCGAATACACTACAGTGTCAGAGAAGATAAACTTTTTCATTTTTAAATTATGATGGGTTTTACACTGATTAAAGCAAGTTACACGTTTGCTGCAAATAAGTATGCATACCCTCTGCCATTGGCAGAAGCAGACTTTTGTTCTAACTTTTTCTAAGAAATTATATAATTGATCAATCAAATGAACATTTAAAAAGTGTTTGTTCATATTTGGCATGAACACTAACATGCACACAATTTTATTTATTTATTTAAAACTTAAGTTTGGGTTAGAAACTGCATAAAGAAGCTAGAATAGTGTAGCACATTTGCTGGTTTATGGAGCAACAGGCCTCCAGAGATTGATGCAAATATGTAATATGTGTCAGGTGAGATTCTAGGTGTGGAAAAAGAGAAACATAAGGTGAACCCTTCAACCCTTTGGATAGGGTCCCTCTGCACTGTCTCTTCTAACAGTGCTTACTGTTTTTCTCTTCAGTAATGTATGGCCCAGGTTTGTGTAAAGGAAAGACAAGTGAGATGGAATTGAATGCTTTGTCTCTTGGATTCATGATGCACTTTCCTTTTCTAAGTGGTGGCTTTTTTGAGAATAGTTACTGTTTTCTATTCCAAATGTTCCAGTGTAGGAGTGTATCTTTACATGGTAGTGATATTTATGCAAAGTGGCGGATTCCTAGGTTAAACAGTAAGTCTTTCTATAAGCATCTCTTTATAAGATCACTTTAGGTCTTTCTCTTAGGTGTGTAATATAAGACTCTCAAATTAAAACCCCTGTTGTTCAGTTACGTAACAGTGCCAGAGGTGGGAGTGGGGAAGCCAGAACAATGTAGAAGGACCTATAAGATTTTTTTTTTTCCCAGACTCCTGGATATTTTGACTGTTTCTAGGAAGAGGATATTAGAAATTCTATGCCTCCAGAGAGTTTACTTTAATACCACCCATAATTTTTCAAAATTGACTCATGTCAGAAAGTTAGTCTTAAAATCTTCTGTCCCATCTGCCAACTTCTCAACGTTTTACAAGAAATACTTCCCAAGAGTGTCATTATAATCACCCTAGTGTGCTGGTTAAAAGGATTCTGGCTGTCACTGGAATGCATGCCATCTGGAACATGGAGAGAATTACTGTTTCTTATATGGTAACTGCTGGGAACCTTAGTAGAGAATGTAGACCCACTTTCTCTTAAGTGATTCATATAAAAGAAAGGAGAAAAAAATGCAAACAACTAGTTATTGCTCTTTAGAGCATGTAGTCCACATTTTAGACAGAATAAAATGGACTGAGGATATTAAAGGTAAGAACGAGGTAACAACAATATGGCAGAACTAAGGAAAAGTTGTAGCTTACCACAGAGTAAGCAGTAAAATGACTTGTGAGGGTGGCAGGCGAGGTAGGTTTCTTGCTCAAGAAATAGTGAGGGAAATCCCCTTCAAGTTTAGTTTTTTAATTAGGTATTATTTAATTTGTTCAAATGATGTTTTTACACAAAAAAACAATCTTTTAGTGATTTGCCAACCTTGGAGGAACTGCAAAAGCAAAATTCCCTTCTCGTGAGCCCTGATAATGTTCTGTGGAAACAACTAGATTCTGTATTTGCCATTGGTTCTTTACCACTGTCAACTGTTAGATACTAACTCATCCTTCTGTAAAGAGTACTGCTAGCTTCTGTCCTGGATTTGAGTTCTGTCCTGGATTTGAGTATCTAGGCTGCAGGAGAGGAGTGAAGGAGAAAAAGCTGCTGCTTGCATGGAAGATCTGAGAATGGATACTTAACCTGATGTTGTTTTTCTGGGTAGAGTTTTTAGATAGGTTCTACTTCACCTGATGTCTGTGCTACTGAAGTTGTTAAAGCAGGCAATTGCATGATTTATCTCAATATAACTAGAGCCTGTATTCTATCCTCTGTGGGGTGGTTAGGATTAATGCTAATTCAGATGACATCCCTATATGATTTTTTTTTTTTATTCCCCAAATATTCTTATTCTAATACATATTCCTAGACACATACTGTATTTCCAGGTTTAGAATGATCAAGGAGATGAACAGCCCAGTGGGACAATAAAGACAGTCTTCTCATTGTTACTGAACTTTTGAGATGCCTGTATATTGATTTTAATACATTTATTTTAGACTTATGCCTTCTTTTAAAAGAGATTTAATCAGAAACAAGACACTCAACATTCCGTAGCATTTCATTAAAAATGGAACAAACTGGATGTTGAATGTTAAAAATAATTGTCGGATTTTCACAGTAGAAAAAAAAATACTTAGGAATAACTATTTTAGCAAAATATAATAAACTTGAAAATTGTTTCAGAATGAAAAAGATGATGTACCTGTGGCTCCCTGAAGTGATTTTTACTTACCTTTTGCTTTTGGGGTAGAAACATGAATACATCCAGCCACCTGGTGATCTCTTGAAGTATTTATACCATAAATTAGGAACTACATCTGAGTTTTTGTTTGAATACATGTCTGGACTAGGGCAAATCTTGCTATGTATCCATTCTATTTCTGATCAATGGGATCAGAAAGGAGTCCTTTCACTGCAGTGGAAAGGATTGTCAGAGGATATATTTTCCTTTCTGTAGTTATTATTCTAAGCCTTGTGGCAAACAAATGTAATTCATTGTTAGTGAAAATTCTGAAGAATGACATTCCTTACAAAACCTGAGGAACATTTTAATTTGCTTGTGTTGATTTCCTCTCTTTAAAAAAATTATGGAGTGGAAGATAAGTGCTGCTGCATTCAGTACTGTGGAGGAGATGTGTAATAGATGTGTATTGGCACCAGGACAGGTGTATATCATAGCGGATGCAGAGAGGGAAATGGAAGCAGCCCTTATACTCTGGCAGTCAGACAGTGTTTTACTTGTCTGCACATTACTTCACCTGGAGGACTTCAGTTTCCATCCCAGCTCCTTCCACATCTTTTCCAGCTCTGTGTAGCAAGATTGAACAAAATCACTATCCAACAAGAGGACTTCTTTGGAGAATAAAACCAGGGTGGAAAGAAGCAAAAGCTCCTTTGTATTTAAAATAACTTGGAAGAAATAGAAAATAATAGAAAGGTACAGATTTAAAATTTGAAAAATGTCATAATAGCAGAATTTCTTAGACAATACTGTTATTATGGAGGTGGGCTTATAATACTTGTTTGCACAGTGCTGTGAAAGCAGTGTGACCAGACTTGGAAAACACAGAATGGAAGCCTGAATTAATTGATGATTCTAATGTCTGCTATTTCTCCAAAATGAATTGAACAAAAACATATTTTGCCCCCCTCTTTGTGAACTGATGGGATGATGGATTTTAATTTTCTACACTTCTGCCATTTTTCCCGTGCTATATTTGTTTGGTATAACATGAGGCTTGTAACTAATTACTTTCTCTTTGGTAGATTCCCAGAGAACTTTAATGTCACAGTCTCATCTGTAAGTTATATCTGGGGCATGCAATATTTTGAATTGATGTTTATAACAACTAACAGTTTGTTAGTGAACATTCTTACCATAGAATCATAGGGAAAACAAAGGTTTCTTAATGTCTGTTTAATAATGGCAAGTGAATTATGAGGATGCCAGACACAAATGGAATGCCATACCAATTATTTAATTCAGCTGCAATAACATTTTTGTGTGTCTTTGTACATGGAAAATAATGATTTCTAATTTATTAATCCTGTTTATTTAGTAACTTGGATTGTGTCATGTGAAGTAGTGTTCTTGTGAAATACTTTTTCTTAAGGAAAAAAGTAATTAGAGTGACAGAATGCATTTATGTAACTTCTGTAGACTTCAGCAATGGACAGGAAGACCATGCACCTTCTCTCTGGGGGCGGTCCTTGTGAAAATTCTTTTCTCTTTAAGAGTACATTTCCAATAATGTCAGTAACAGTCTGAAAGCTGCTTGCCAAAATAATATTACAAACAGCATATACAAACTAACCTAAGACTATTTAGATGGATGAATGTGCCCAGGATGTATAAGAGTACAATGTATGCATGTACTCACATGAGAATTTAATCAGAGGATTGTGTCAAGAGAACTGTGAACAAACTGATATAATTTCTTAATCACCTGGAAGAATTCCACTACTGAAAGCATTAAGAAAAGCTACTGGAATTCCATATATGCAGCTTATTGCTTAAATTATGTTTAATTTCTGATAAATAAGTATTTATTAAATGGAGAGAATCAAGTGAATTACATTAATTGTGTTAATGAACAGAAGTCTAATACATTAGTTATTAAGAGATAAGAGGGTGTATTTTATTGTCTAACTTTTCTTCCTCTGGAATCTTTTTCTTTATCATTCCTTTATTAAAGCCTCACTTGGCATGTAAATTTCAGTAGTCATGACAGAACTGCAGTGCTGAAGTTAGTGTGCATTAGAAGAATTGCACTGTTTTTTCTGTCACTTTGCAGGGGTTGAGGATGAAGAGATCATTACATTCACATTAAATTACTTATTTTCCAAGTTGCAGGTTTAACTTAATGTTAGATGTCTAAAAAGTGAATTTCTGGTCACTGTGTTGCACAAGTAGCATTAAAAGAAACCAGACAATGTAGTCACAGGTGAATTTCTTTCTTAAATGCCTTATAGGAAAATGTAGGGAAAAAAAACCCAAAAACTCTGGCAGAGCTTGGATGAAGACCTATAAAACAGCACAGGAAGGACATGGNACAGATAGTCATGAGGAAATACCCAGGAGAGCTGCAGGTAAGGCCATTATTTGGCTTTGGAAGCTTTGCTTCATTGAGTATTTGATGAAACAGTCTGCAGGCCTCTACAGTAAAAGTCTAGCCAAATCTGTTGGCAGTTAAGAGTTAATTGTCCTTTTTGGGATTTGCAGTGATTGAATCTGCCAAAAGGCACAATGACCAATTAACTATAACAGTGGCTGTATGGACTTTGGGTGCTTTCAGAGTGCTCCACTTGCGAAGTAACCCAAGACACAGTTCTGCCAGTAAAACAAGATATTTTAGTCAAAGTTCACCCAGGAAGAGTAGCACAGTATATAACAATATGATGACTCAAACTTTGTATGCAATAAACAGACCTTTTAGACTACATAAGAGGCTAAGATCTGAATTCTAACATCATTACATCTGTGCCCTTGCTGTTTGGAATAACTTAATGTTACAGTGGCTTTGAAAATGTTGGCCTCCTCACGCTTCTTTCAAGGTATTTAGGTAACCTATGGATGAGGTTTTAGCTAACAGATTTTGAGAACAATAGGAAACACCAAGAACTTTAAAGGACATTTGAAAATCTTGATTGTTTTTATATTGTATGTAACAGCCAACTGAAAGAGTGAGGGAGAAGTGTTGAAGAAGAATCCACAGTTCTATTTATGCATGAAGGATTTTGTACAGGGGTGATGAGCACAGGGTTGGTAGAAATGGAAAGAATGGAAAAATAGTGACCAAGACAGCAGATGAGTGCTGGGAGAGGAAAAGAAGTGAGAAACTGATTAGAGAGAAATAACAAAGTTAAGAGAGGGCAAAATAAGGAGAGAACTACTATGTGAAAGAAACAGTGAAGAGCTAAAGTAACTTATGTAAAGAAAGGTAAAGACATGTGGAGGACAAAGAGGTAAGCAGAAATAGGAAAAATAATCAAGAGAGTGAGAAATAAAAAGACTAAATATAAAGATGAAGGTTGAATGAAATCCATCTTGCCCAAAACCACAAAATATGTGTATATATGTATTTTTTTTTTATAATGCATGTAAAAGCTGCTATTCTGAATTGCTAATATGTGTAGCTCCTGTCCTTTTGGGGGGAAAAAGGGGGGGAGGAGGGGGAAGAAAAGACTGGACTGTTTTTATCTTCAGGGAGACATATTTGAAGTGTTTTTCCTTTGTATGCAAATGTATGTTAAACAGAAACTAAAGCTTAAGTAGGAAGACTTCCTGTATCCCTTACAAATATGTCAACATCAGGTGAAAGAGTATTTGAATGGTCATCTGATAAAAGTACCTTGAGAAAGAGCAGAATTGTAGTGAGCAGCTGCATTTTTCTGGACATTCTAGAACGTATATATAAAATAGAGAAGATCATATATGCTTCTGAGACAAGGAAGATACTTGGTAATTTGTGACAACAGATTTATTTCCTCTTTCTCTGCTTTGAAATTTAAGAATAAACTGGCTGTTGCATCAATTAATTGTAATACAATCTAGGTATTTTTTCAGATGCAGAGGTTATATGTTGTGGTGGGGTTTTTTTTTGCCATGAAAAAGTGGTGGGTTTTTTTTGCACCTCAAATTGAAAAAGGAAAAATATTATCACATAGCTAGTCTATTTAGATATATGATCCTGGGATGTGAGCTTGTTGATGGTTTGGGTTTTTTGTGATTATTGCTATGTTGCTATCTAGTACATGGAGAACAATATCAAATAGTTACTGAAGTTCAAATTAAGGTGTAATTGTGATACCGAGGAGGAGGGGGGAAAAAAAAAAAACAAACAGACTGGAAAAAAAAAAAAAACCAACCGAAACCACTGCAAAACCTGCAGAGTTAATTTATTGTCCAAGAGTATTTTTGTAATCCAAAGCATTCTGATCTGTTCACTACTGATACACTTTAATGCCAAATTTTCAACCAAAATTTTCTGAAATGGAATATTTACATGAAATTCCTACTGTCCTACTTCAGTCTGATTTTTAGAAGAACTTGAGTAGGTCAATAGTTCTCAGAAGGATCTTCAGAATATATTGTGGCTTTCTGTTGTTCAAATCTGTGTTTTTTTAATTACTATTTTTAAAAAAAAAATCTTTCCAAACGGATACATTCTTTATGAATGTATCAGAAAAACATCTTACCCAAGACCCAGTAAGTTCAATGTACGTTCTTGAAGCCAGGATGTGCTTTGGGGCTTTCTTGAATGAAGATATCAAGAAAGTAGTGTTTCTCCCTTTGAAAATCTCATTGTAATAGCAAAAGGACATATTTCCAAAGACTAAAAGAGAGCTCTGTTCTGAGAGAAAGCTGTTTGTTGATTTGCAAAAGGCAAGTGGTAATGGATTTACATTGTTAAAGACTGATGTACAATAGGGATGAAAAATGAGAAGAGGAATGCTGAAGTGATTCCACTGTGATTATCTCCAAATTAGACTGCTCGTTTCTTTCAGAACAGAGAACAATGACAGGCTAATGAGAGCTCTACTTACTCTAATACAATAATGCTTTAACCAACTGGAGCTGCAAACTTTTGTTTCTGCAGTTTGCATCTGTTCGAGTGGCTTTATAGAGATAAAACACTTAATTTCTGTTAGCTCCTGAAGTCACACAAAAGCCTAGAAAACTACTGTAGATGCAGTTACATTTTTTTAGTCCTTCATCTAGCAGTAGGTCTAAGATGATAGCATAAACTGTCTGGCCATTGTCTTTCACTAATATGCTCCTTTTTCAAATCCTGTTGTAAAATTATTTATGGATTATTTTCAGAACTCATTCCCTTCTTTGTATTTGGTTTCAGTAAAGATAATAGCAGTCCCAGACAAGACAATGCTAAATGTCTTCGTGCAACACTGCTATTGTACAATAAAACAATCTCATCTCTTCTGGGAATGACACTGAGCAGGTTACTTATGGGCAGGCAAGCTTGAAGCATAATGCAGAGTTTTACATGTGTAAGCTTAGTGGTGATTAAAATATTTAAGCTAGCCAGGGGTATAATATGAGACTAGTGTTCTCTGATTAATATTTTCTGGCATTGGAAGTGGCAGGTAGGGACAGGGACCAGAAGGTGCCTTTTCCCCTGAACCTGAAAATGTCAGCATTTAATTTTGAAATGCTTAATTTCTGTGTTTATTCTTGTGTTACAATAAACTGTTTTAAGGTACTCCAAAATTAGAAGATAGCTTTTGACAGAGGCAAGGACTACATCTTTGTGTGTTTTCTGTTTAAATGCAGCTCTGACTCTATGTGGTGCTGTCCTGCAAACCCCAGTGAACCCCAAATTCAATAGCTTGTGCCAGCCTTCCTGCTTTGTTTATCCTAAGCATAGGGGAAAGTAATGAAATCTTCTGTCTTTTCATATTTTTACTGTCCACTTCTAGTGTGTTCGTGTGTGTCGTTTGTTGAGTGATTTAGCAAGTAGATGCAATGTGGTGCTTAAACACTGCTGTGATGTATCCAGGTTAGTCAGTAAAATTGTGGTGTGTTAGATGAGACTGGCATGCAGACGATCCAGTTAGATCCAAGCTGAGGAACTTAGAGAAGACATGAATTGGCAGAGGGAACTGACCAAGTTTTGTTAGATGGAATATTGGATGCTGTGGCCAAGTACTGAGTGCCCTGTGTCTACTGTTCTGAACCTGGGTATCTGGATTGCAGCAGTAGTGGCCACTGCTAGTTTTATTTCTGTCTGGCCAAATGCCTTGTTACTGTACTTTGTACCTTGTTGGAAAGATGTAACTCTGATAAAGTCTTGCAGTTCTATTTTGATAGGGTTTGCTTTTCTTTGAGTTCATTAGGTTTACTCTACAGTGTAATTATTCCTCTTTAAATGGGCAAAATCTACAACCTTAGTACTGATACTACATTTCACTCAAGTACAGTGTGTGGATTCGTTCTGTCATTTTTCCTCGCCTCTCACCAAGAGTGTGTTCATGACAGTCAGAATGTGTTGGATACTGCTTTTCATGAGGGAAGAAATTGCGACGTGCCACTACTTTCCATCTAAAGAATGTGTTCAAAAATAGAAAGTGCTTCTAGAGAATTTCCAGGCTCACAAATAGCAGACATGCTCCGGTTAATCTTAGTTTCCTAAAGGAACACCATCTGAGCGACAAATGGAACTTTGGTCAAGATAGCAGGGTGTTTGGATTCAGAATAACTAATGATCCATGAGAAACACCAGGAAAGGTTATGATTATTTTGTGTTAATTGCCCCTCTAAATCTGTTGGTGGGATTTGTTTTATTTGTTTTTAAAGATCATTGTTGCTATTAAAGTTAAGTCCAAAAGCAGTATTCAAGCATTCCTGAATTTGTTAAGCCATAAAATATCTCCTAGTGATACAAATGTTGTAAGAAAGAAATGGTTTGCTTTCCAAACCTAGCCAGTAATTCAGACCTTGATTATAGTTCTTGTAGCCTGTATAAGAAGTTGGGAGGAGCTATAGAGAATAAGAATAGTTTGGTGTTGTTTTTTGCTAATTAGTTTCAAATTGTTAGGTAATATTTTTGATTTTAAAATGTGACCAATTTCTTCAGTTTTTATGGATTATGCAGGTTATGGTGAGGACCTAACATATTCAAATATGTTGAGTTAATACTTGTATTTAGTATATGTGACGTGTCAGAACTGTCTTATTTGAGAGATACTAAAAAGGCACTGCGTGTTTTCTTTTGAATTCCATCCATTGCAATCATGCTCACAGCAGATGGATACGTGATGAGGTGTTTGGTGGTGGCAAGCACATGATAGTAGAAAACTGGAAGAAAAGGTCTAGAAATGTATCAGTCAAGTCAGACCCTGTTGTGCATTGTAATTTAATTGTCTTTTGAAGTCTAATATAAGCATTCCTCTTGTAATAGTATTTTTTTTTTTCTGGTAGCAGTGAAGACCACATGCATCTGGTAACACAAGAACAGGTATATATGATCAGAGTGTCATATGGTCCAAAGCACTGGGCTGTGTTATTAGACTAGGAAACACATGTTAGAGACCCTGGCTTCTGTAAATGCAAGTCCCCTAGCGGGTATCATAGTGGCTCACAGTGCAGCAGCCATTCCAATGCTTTATAATCCTTCTGATAAATCTGTGTTTCACTTCAACTAGATAAATATAAATCAAACTTAATAGTAAGATTTATCTGACACTTGTTTCAGCATGCTCCTATGGCACTACGCTTTTGCATTTTATTTTGTTATACAAGTAGAAAATAATGAAAAACAATGGGAATTCACTGAAAATTCAAGAAGAGAAGGAAAGATGGACAAAGGTTTTACTTTCTTCAGTTTCACTAACAAATACAGCAATTCTTTAGCAATACTACATAGCTAATGTACTCAGCCTTGACACTTCTGCCAGTGGCATTCTTGGTTCCTGTGCAGTAAGGAAAGATTAAATATCAATCATATAACTGGAAATTGCAAGAGATCATTTAAATATGTAAATAATGGCAGGTTATCTTTTAGTTTACACAAATAATAACTATTAGAACTATTTGTCCAGGTTTGCTATAGTGATTGGGCTGTTAAAATATTGCTGAGATCTACCACATAAGAATCTAGCTAATGTGATTTCTTCTTTGCGCATCTTTCCAAATTAGTGCAATAGTGTAAAAATTGTAATTAATTCATACCAACAAAACACTTCATAAAGATGGGAAGCACTGTGAAAATACAAGACATTTGGCTGATGGCCTCACTGCTAAACCCAGATTAAAGCAGCAAGGAGTTGGGGATGTTAAGAAACTTTCCAAAATATTAACTTTTAATTTCTTAGAAAACACATGATGAAAATTTGTGTGTTTAGTCATGGACCAAAAAACTCTTTTGTACACTGTGTGTTTCTCTTAACTTAATCTGGGATTTATAATACTGCTTATTTCTATTGGCTTTATTCTTTGAAATGCAGCAGTGGAATGAGGCTTGGTTTATCGGAGCAAGGCTCCCTGAAGACTTAACAATGCAGACTTCATCTGCAGCCTATTATCACTGCAGCTGCTTGACACAAATACATTCGGATATTGAACACCCACTGCAGGCTTTAGATATGATTGTATGCCCTCTACAAGGCAGTATAGCAAGAAATCAAGACAAAACAGAGGCTTTCTTGATATGTTCAAATGAAGAATAAAGGAAAGGTATATAGCTTCTGGTGATAAAAAAACATTCATATACTTATTGCAAAATGTTATAACTGGGTATTGATGAATGAAGAAGTTATTTAGGTGCAGACATCTTGCAGTTAGATATAGTTAAGAAAAAGCATTCAAGCATTACCCTCACTAGTTCTGCTAATCATCTGCAGATTTGGACAAGTAATTTCTAGGAATTAAACTGGAGACAAACAGCAATGAAAAGCAATAATGCAATTAGTAAACTGATATATTTAAAGAACTTAGGATAACTAGGTTTTCACCGTATTTGCACTGAGGTTACTATTGTGTGGCATTTTTTTTCTTTGAAGTATTAAAAATTGTTTCAGCACATGTTACTAAATACTACAGATCCTACTTGCTAAAACCCTGTTTGCTTAGAAGTTACCTGAAAGACTTCCCATGAACTGCAGCAAATATTAGAACAGGAAATTGAAGCCAGCAGTCTAAAGGAAAAAGGAAAAGAAGGGGATGGAAATTTACCTTCAGTAAAACAACCATGTATGTACAGTACCTGAGCAACACATCTCCTTCTGACAGTCATGCCAAAGATGATTCCATTTAAGAGAGGCTGGCCATCTAACTAAAATTATATACGGAACAGTAAGGAGCTTATATACCATGACACAGGACAAAACCAAGAATGGCAGTCTCATGGTTACTCCCATTAGGCCAGCATAATTCAGATGGATCAATAAAAAGCTACTTTAATTATTAGCTTCTACGAATTTACACCTTGTGGCAAGTGTAGGTGTAGAGCTTTAATCCAGAATATTGAAAGTAAAGAAGAGAGTCCTGCAACGACTTCTGTTAACCTTTGTAGGAATCTTTTTTTTTTAAAGTCACTTACCAGGATAAAGTTACATCTTAAATCTCTGCCAAATCAAGATGGTCCTAGGCAAGGGCATAGAGATTAAGTAACCAGAGGATCACAAAATAAAAAATTAAAAGATTAGAATGACTTCATTTTGTGTGACAAGCCCACTTCATTTACTTGAACCACACAACTATGTGTAACTTACACAGCTGCCATAAGGGTTATGGTTCTCATGAAATAGTACAATTCTAATCACATCATTAAGGCAACTACTTCAATATAATTATCTACAGTAAGAAAATTATACAAAATCATAAAAGTGCTATTTATCTCTGGCACCTTAGGAATAAATTACACTGTAATAAGTGCCTTACTATCAGCTTAATTGTATATTCAGAATGGTATGCATACAATACAAAAATACTATGGAGCGTATACTTAATGACCATTTCACTTCCAAGGAAAATGTGTTCTTTCTCAAGGTGTTTACTCTTAAAAATATGGAATGCAATAAAATATTGGAAGAGACAAATGACACACAGGGCTGTATTAAAGTTTTAACTTAGCTGCTTGTACATATAAAGAGTGAATTGAAATTCATATTGAATTATTTAGATTTAGAAATACCATTTGTCTTACAAGATGATGAAGTTTCATGACCAGGCATATTAAAAATGCATACTGATTTTTAGAGTGTCATCCATCTCTTCCACAAATTGATGGTTAAGGATAAACCTGGACTGTTTCATCCAGGCTTAATATCTGCTACTGATTTCTGAGCAGAAAACAATTGCCAAGAGAAGCAAAACTCCCTATATTTTCAGTGTGAATGCTAAACGGATTTAGGTGCTTTCATAGTTTTATGTTGACATCTTTCCTAATTAAATTGTAAAGTTTTATAGGAGGAGTAGTTTTCAAAAGTACCTCTGAAATAAATCATAGGGTGGCTATGAGTACTACAAACTTTACTGGACTACACTGTAACTGCTCAAAATACTAAAAAAAACAAAAAAGCTGTGGTCATACTGTGGTAATAGAACTAGATTCAGAAAAACATTTGTCATCATAGTAAATAAGTGATGTTTGACTTGGACAAGGTCCACATAATAGCAAAGGCTTTCAAGAAGTCTGCCAAATGAATATCCTAGTCCTAGTACCCAGCTGCTCTTAATTGTGTAGTGCCATTGCTGAGATGCTTTCACATCCTGGTGGCAGTTGTACAGCTAACATCATATCTGCTATGCTCTGAGCTAAGCAGTTTTGATGCAGATAATTGTAATAGGTGTGATGGTTTGGGAGTTCCCTGCCCCCCCCACTTTGTAAAATGACCCAGACTAGAACTCAGCCAGCTGGAAGTTAAGGAATGAAGCTATATTTACAGCTCAGCACAATGTACAAGCAGATATATACACTATATACAGGAATATTTACAGAAATATACAAGGTAAAGGTAATACAGAAACACAACACCCCTCCCAGAAATCGGAGACCCCAGGAGGGGCTCCCAACCACCCTTCCACCTTCTCTCCACCCCTATACCTTACCCCAAGGTTTGCCTTACGCACAAGGTGAGTTTGGAGGATTGGCCAGGGGGGTTAGAAGGAAGGTGGTTAGTTAGATGACTCAGCAGAGAGGAGAGGACCCCCTAGCTCCCAGAGAAAGACTGAGAGACTGACTTATCTATGTTTTGAGTACTACTTCTTATACATTTCAGCAAGCCTATGAGTGAAGTAGACATCACCATTGTTTCCTTTTCACAACATATAGTATAATTTTCTCCATTAAAATATTCCAATTAGCCTCAAACCAGCACAATAGGTCTACATAAAAAGCAATAAGAACTAGCAAACATAAAATTCTCACCCCATTGGAAAACTAAAGTCCTTGCATTATCTGAAATACAGGTGGAGGTCACAAGCAAACTTCATTCCCAATTAATGTATTCACACCAAGTTTTAGAACCCATGAAGTGTGAAACAAGATATACAACCCTTTCAACTTCTGTTTCCTGCCAACTGCTTCTATAGTTTTATTTTTTAAGTGATGAGAGCTAAAAACTTTTTGCCAAGTGTCAACTACCAAAATGAAAATAAATGTAGTGTTTTAAAAGGTACTAGCAAAACTAAAGACTAGGAGTCCTTTTATCTATTGCTCTAATTAAAGGATGAGCCAAAATAATGCTGAGTGAAATTGTCTTGGAGAATTTTAAGAGCATTCAAGTTTTATTTCTTGGTTACCGCATATATTTTGGAACAAGACACCTAAGAAAATATTTCTACTATTCACTCAATTTATAACTTAACCTTATTAATTTATGCAAAGGCAAACTTTTTTGGATAGTCACAGTGTCTGAAAGTTCACATTGAAACAGGCTAGAGTCTTCAAGGAGGTTACACTTAAAAATTTCCAGAAGAACTTAGCTTGCGCACAAGCATAAATGAAGAATAAATAAAATAGATTTAAAAAAAAGCCAATCCCAAAACCAAACCCAAACCAACCAAAACACAACCAGAACAAAACTGCTGACAACTCTGCAAGCTGGTTAACTGATGCAGTTTTAAGTATTTTGGGAAATATTTTTAGAAATATATCTGAAGGAGCACTTGCTGAAAAACAAAATTAACTGAGGTCTCAATTCTTGGTGATTTAAGGAGGGGGATTCAGCAAAATGGCTACTATGAACTTCCAGATGGAAGACTTTGGCTTATGTAGGATGCTGGGTGCAAGTCCTGAAGGACAAAGGAATCCAAGTAGGTGGAAGATTCTTCAAGAAGGAAACCTTAAAGGTGCAGGAGCTGGATGTCCCTGTGTGCCATAAGGTGAACTGCCAGGGAAGATGACTGGCTTAGCCAAACAGGGAGCTTTTGCTGGGACTCAAGAAGTAAAGGAGGAAGAGCTTAACACTTTTGGAAGGAGGAGCAAGTAACTGAATTAGACTAGAGAGATCTTGTTAGCTCATGCAGAGACAAAATGAGAAAGGCAAAAGCTAGAATTTAGTCTGGCCACTGTTGTAAGGGATAACAAAATGTTTTTGCAAACACAATAAGAACAAAAAAAAGAGAATCAAGGAGAATCTTTGTCCTTTACTGGATCTCAGGGGGAACATTACCACTAAGGATGAGGTGAAGGCTGAAGTACTTAATAATGTCTTTGTGTCAGTCTTTGATAGTCAGACCAGTTATCCTCAGGGTATTCAGCTCCCCTGAGCTGGAAGACAGGGATGGAAAACAGAATAAACCACCCATAATCCATGAGGAAGTGACCTGCTGTGCTACCTGGTCATTCACAAGTCTGTAAGATTGGATAGGATCTACTAGAGAGCGCTGATGGAGCTGACAGAGCAGCTTGCCAAGCTACTTTCCATCATTTTATCACAGAATCATAGAATGGTAAGGTTGGAAGGAGACCTCAAGGATCATCTAGTTCCAACCCCCTGCCATAGGCAGGGACACCTCCCACTAGCACAGGTTACTCCAAGGTCTCCTCCAACCTGGCCTTGAACACCTCCAGGGAGGGAGCANTTCTGATTAACTGTGGAGGTCCCAGATGCTGGAGGCTTGCCAATGTGATGCCCATCTACAAGAAGGGCTGGAAGGAGGTTCCAGGGAACTACAGTCATGTCAACCTCCCTGGGAGGGGGAAGGTTGGGGAGCAGTTCATCTCGAGTGCACTCATTTGCAGGACAGCTAGGGAATCTGGTCCAGTAAGCATGGGTTCCTGAAAAGCAGATCCTGCTTGACCAATCTGATCTCCTCCTATGACCTGGTCATCCACCCGTCTATGAGGAAAAGGCTGTGGATGTTGTCTACCTGGATTTCAGTAAAGCATTTGACATTGTCTCCCACATTGGCCTTTTGGAGAAACTGGTGAACCATGACTTAGACAGTTGTACTATTCCCAGGGTAAAAGGCTGGCTGGGTGGCTGAGCCCAGAGTTGTGGGGAACAGAGTTAAATCCAGTTGGTGGCTGTTCACAAGATGTGTTTCCCAGGGCTCAGGTTTGGGATTAGTCTTGTTTGATATCTTTACCAGTGATCTGGGTTAGAGGATTGGGGGTATTTGCAGATAACACTAAGATGGGAAGGAGTATTGACCTCCTTGGGGGTAGAAAGGCTCTGCAGAGGGACCTGGACAGGCTAGATCAATGGGTCAAGGCTAGTTGTATGAGGTTTAACAAGGCAAAGTTCTAGGTCCTGCACTTGGGTCACACGAACCCCATACAACATTAGAGGTTTGGGGCAGAGTGGCTGGAAAACAGCCTGGCAAAAAAGGACCCCAGGGGTGCTGTTTGACAGTCTGCTGAACGTGAGCCAGCAGTGTGCTCAGGTGGCCAAGAAGGCCAACAGCATCCCAGCCTGTCAGGGACAGTGTGTCCAGCAGGAGGAGGGCAGTGTCCCTCGTACTTGGCACTGGTGAAGCCACACCTTGAACACTGTGTTCACTTTTTGGGCCCCACAGTATGAGACATTCAGATGCTGGAGCATGTCCAGAAAAGGGCAGTGAAGCTGGTGAAGGGTCTGGAGAACAAATCTGATGAGGAGATGAGAAAACTGTGATTATTTGGTCTGGAGAAAAGAAGACTGAAGGGAGACCTTATTGCTCTCTACAGCTACTGAAAGGACATTGCTGTGAGTGGGTGTTGTTCTCTTCCCCTAAGCAACAAGTGATAGGACAGAAGGAAATGGCCTCAGGTTGCACCAGGGGAGGTTTATTTTAGATTGGAAGTTAGGAAAAAATTATGTACTGAAAGGTCAGGCATTGGAACAGGCTGCCCAGGGAAATGGTGGGGTCACTGTAGATATATATGACACTTTGGGACATGGTTTAGTAGGCATGGCGGTGTTGGCCAAGTGATTGCATTTAATGATCTCAGACTTCTTTTCCAACCTCAGTGAATCTCTGGTTTTGGGATTTTTTTACTTTAGTAGAACTAATTTAATACTTCATATCACCTCTCTACTTTGATTAACTTACATGCTATATAAAATCTTTGTGCATTATGTATTTCTTTTTTACACCATACTTTTTTCCCTTTGTACAACTGTATTTTATTTTCTTTGTTACAGTGTAGCTAGGTATTTTATAGCAAGGGCAGGAACACCTTCTGCATGCTTTACATTGTCAACATCGTTGCAGAGCTTACCTATATCCAGTTACACTTTCACACAAAATGACGTTACACTTAGGAAGAAATAATTGAAAAAAATGTCTTCTACCAACTAAAATATGCTACGTAATATTAAGAAAAGCCATGTTAAAAATGATCTTGCAACTGCCTTCTGTCCAGGAATCCATCAATCATTATTTCAAAAATTGCTAGAAGTTAATTTGACCATTTGGAAATGTCTCTTGTGCTTTTGAAACTCATTAGGCAGAGTTTTGCAAATTACAGCAGATGCATTCTTCTTTACAAATGCCTTAGTGCTGACACACATGAATTCTGTGTTGTACATCCAACTTTTAAGGAAAAAAGAACAACAGAACATAACACCATGCATGAAGAAACTCAATTAATGGACAGTTTGGAGCAGATGAAGTATCTGAGGTGAGCTCAAGTCATAAAACTCTCCAGGCTCAAGATTTGGTAACTATTTGTTGGAGAATCATGCAACTCCTAAGGTATTGCTTATTTTAGTTGTGAATTTCAAAGGCAAAAAATTGACATAAGCCAAAGTCAGCATACAAACCAGATCTTCTATGCCTTAATAAAAATCTCTTTACATGTACAGATTTTACTTAATGCCTGACTTGATAAATGATTTTTTTCAAGAGTTCATGACTTGTTCTAATAATATTTTAAAAATGTCATGCCTCATCATTTAGTCTTTTGACTCCCCCATGTTTTCACCCATACATCACTGGAACTACTGAAACTACTGCTAAAGTAGCAATGGTCAGCTCAGCAAGTTGGTCTGGATTTTCTTTTAGTGACTGAGCAAATCTCCCCAAATAATTAAAAAAAACCAAAACAAACACCAAAACAAAAAAAAAAAAACCCCAACTCAATGCATTGCATCCTATGAGTAAGTTCTCAGATATTTCCTAAAAATAAAATAGTATAATAATAAATATAGTAATATTGTATATAATAAAATAATAAAAAACCCTCTCACATATTTACTTTTCAGAGGTTACCCAAAATACCTTCAAAAATGATACTATTCAATAATTAGGCATTCTGGCAGGAAGAACTCACTGCACTACCCACATCAGAGAAGGAACCCAATCTCAGAACTATCAAATCTGCATACCAGATGGAATAAACTTACAGATGGAAGTGAGGTGGACCAGAAAGATGAACAGATAAAAAGCAAACATGAAAGAAAAGAACACTTTCATCGTCGCATATGCACCCCCCCCCGCCCCAGCTTAAGGAGAAACACACACAAATCTTTATCAGACTTTCAAAACATACAGCCACCAGGTTAGGGTTTTTCCATCTACACTCAATTTTAAATGTGTTCTGGGAAAAAGGGAATCCTAAAATATTAATCATCATCACCACAATAATAATCCAAACCATTCTGTTACTGTTGTTATTGTAACGGACCTTTATATGTCATCTAGTCCAATCCCCCTGCAATAAGCAGGGACATCTTCAACTCCATCAGCTTGCTCAGAGTCTTCCCAGGCCTTGAATGTTTCCAGGGAGGAAGCCTTTGCAAACTCCAAGCACAACCTGTTCCAATGTTTCACCACCCTCATCATAAAAAAATTGTTTTTTCTTGCCTTAACAAGCACATGAAAATATTTGAAAACCTCTCTGTACCCATTTGGAAAGCTCAATACACTTCCCACTCTCTGTCTGAAGGCACCCAGGGAGCTTGGTTCCCAACCACACAGCAGATGAACTTCCCTACTTCTTCACCAAACCTCTTCAACTCCCAGATTTTCACTCATTCCCTGTTCTGCAGGCTAAGCTGCTGGGCTGGCAGCCTTCTTGCTTCCTGGCATTCTCTGCCTTTTTGGGTCTACTGCCCTATCAGATTTGCCAGACCACCAATGAAGCATGATGCCATGTGGGCTGCTTCTGGCATTTTCCTGTCTCTGTAGCAAGGCACACAGACTCAGGGATTGTGTGCTTGGTTGCTCCGAACCCAACTAGAACTCTAATTCTGTACTGCAATGAAAGCTACAAAATTCCAGCAATATCTCTTTTTCTCATGTAGGAAAATCCAAGTTCCTACATGACTTTGCCCCTCTTGCTGAGATGTAAAGACAATGTTCAGACACTTTTCCTTTCTTACGTGCTTAGAAAACACTGGAGGAGAAGCTATTATATAAATACAGAAATAGCATTCTAATCCCCTGATTCCAGGCATCTGCCACTGATAGCCACTGCTATCTGTCAGGCTGCAGTGTGCTTGTGAGCATTGGCAAGATGCACAGAGTCACTCCGTCTTGCCAACGTGACCTTAAGCTAGGTGAAGAGCTGTCTTGTGTTACGTCACTGGCCATTGTGGTCAGAAATAATCTTGTGTCCTGGCATCCTTGATACCCTTCACTGTATATTGATTCTGTCTGTTTTTCTAGTGAAAGACAGCTTGTGGGTTTTTTTCATTTGTTGGTTTTGCTTTGCTAGTTCAAAATTGTCTAATTTTATTTCATGTAACACCTCCCTCCTTTCATTAAACTTTTTAAACTGCATTCTTGAAATGCAGTTGAAGGTTAGGATTTAAGGACGAGTCTGTAGAAATCTGTCAGAACCTGGCCACGCACCTCTAGATGATTGTCCATTTTTCATGGCAGCAGAAAGAACGTCTCCCTCCCTGCCTGGGAAAGAGTGGTGAGAGCCATAGTCACTACACAGAGTGTAGACTGAGTTCAATCGACAGAAGAACAAAAAAAACAAACCCCGAAACCAACCAACCAAATTAAAAAAAGAAAGCAGCTTCCTCCCCCCCCCCCCCCTTTTTTTTTTTTCCTCTCTGATTGGTCCCTTACAGTTAATCTAAAAGAGATTATAAAAGCAATGTAAAAACAACGTTGTGCACAATATTGGGAGAAAGAAGCTTATAGATTAGGTTTTCTTAGCACCACAACGTAAAAACAGTCTCTTCTGAAGCAAGGCTTAGGCAATTTCCTTAGAAAAGGCTAAGCACGTCAGTTCTCACAAGCTGAGAGTAATGCTGGTCCACCAACATCTGAGCATTGCTGGTATGGTGGAAATGTGGGAACTATTGTAACAGATGAGATTAATGGATTCTGCAGATTTCAGTCTTCCTCTGAAGCAACACTTTCTGAATCAAACTTTCTGAATTATTTTATCAGCAGTGTCATTTTTAAATGAAACATGGAGGGGGGGGAAAAAAGTTCCGTCTATCCTTAAGAACTATCATATGTTGTCCTTCATCAGAGGGCAGTGCTAAACTTCTTTACAAACTCCTTAGGTTATCACCACTCTCCTCTATCGCAATGCTTAAGTGCCAAGTTACAGAATTGTGGACTGTTCAATGGATATTTCTACAGCATTTTTTACACTCCTGTGGCTAGATAAACTTCTATTCACAGCTAGGCACAGCAAACAGAACACAAAGGCAGCAGCAAACAAAATTCAGTGACCTACTGAATGGCATCCTTGTTAACAGGCCGAGAAGTGTTTCGCTCAACTACCAGTTGCTTCCAACAGAATGAGTGTCAACTATTATTCCCTTATTTTCTGGAGTTTGTTCTAGACTCACTCCAATGTAATTCCTGAAGAGCAATATGGCAGAGAAATACTCTACTTACTCTTTGAATAAGAAGGGTAATAACCTCTTCATTGTAAAGCTGGAAATTCATAATATTGTGTAATTCGTTTGTATTCTTATGTAAGCTTAAGTAACCAGTTGTTAATCAAAGTGAAGTGAAAGTTTCACAGAATAAAAATACATAATAAAACACTCCAGTCTTCAAATTTGGCAGTTTATCTGCTTAAGGTAATAACCTTAGATAACCTCATCCATATAAAAAGCTGACATACAATGCTGGCAATATGTTGAACAACAGATAAAGCATCACATTGCTGATCTGATCTGTAAAGGAATACAGAATATAATTTAATGTTTACTCTCAATTTAACCTTGTACTTTCAAAAGAAATCTGTACAGACTGGCATTGTACTTCTTTCTCCTTTTCTCTTCACTTTTGTGTATTTAGAAGTAGTTGCATGTTCTCAGCATTTTGGTAATAGCAAATAATGGTGGCACATTCTAATTTATAAATCAGTGTCTGAAAGACTACTGTAGTGCTTTTACAAATACAGCAAACTCTTTGTGACCTATTGTCACCTTTTTATTAAAAATATTATTATTAGTGAGAGGCAGAATAATTAATACACAAGAACCTCCTCAAATTAATTCAGAAAATTCTATTAAAGGTACACAGAACCTTACACATAAAGGTGAGAGATAGAATGCAAAATACCCTTCCTGTCTACTTTTTTTATAGTTCTGTCTCACAGGACTATCCAACCATCCCTCAGTTCTCAGTTTTTATCTTCTTTTTCTTGCCTTTCACTTTTGACCTTCCTTGTCCCTCCTGCCCACATAAAGCTGCATCTTTTCCTGCTAATGCTGCTCACATCATCTGTCCTTGCTCAGAATTACTAGGGCACAGCTCCCTATCATCACCTTAGTGCTGCATCCTTACCTCTCCTCCTAAGATGCTACTGCTTCTTGCTTCTTTCTGTAGTTCTTTATTGTCACCACTCTTGGTGGTAATGCCAGAGTAGAGTCATAATTCACAGCTCTGTAAAAGTTCAGTATTTCAACTTGATAAAGTTCACTTTAAATGATCACAGCAATTAAAAAAAAGGAACTATTGACTCATTATTTCCTGAATGGCTACAAGTAGAAATACAATAAATAGGGATGTTACATGAAAAGTGTCCCCAGCAGGATAAGCAAAATACTCAGGATAACCCTTTTGATTCTTTCCAGTGAGGTAATCTCAATACGTGCATGGGAGCAAAACCAAAACTGCAAGAAAGTTCCTGGGCCTTTTTTTCCACCCTTGATTCTGTCATCATAGGCATCATATGAAACATTACACCAACCTACAAAGGTCAGCTTTTACTATGGGTGTCTTTTCTGTCGTCTTTGTACCTGATAGCATCCTGAATTCCTCCTACTCTGAGAATTAGAAACTCTCCTAATTTCCATGCTATGCTTATTCTACTCTTTTGTTTTAGTCTCAGTGTTGTCCTTAAATAATTTTTACCCTTCCCTGATTTTTGCTCCCTCAGCAATTTTCAAAGGTACAATCTAATCTTTATTCAGCCCACAGCCTTTACAGTTTAAATTCAGATTTTGAACAACAGAGAGAACTACAGACAAAATTACAGAAGAATTTTCATCAATGACTTAATACAATGATACTAATATTTTTTGGCAATACCTTGCGTGACATCCTACATGAATTTTCCTTCTTTATAGCTATATCTCATTACTGCTTCATACTGAGCCCCACTACATAGGTGATCCTGTGCTAGATTATGTGGTCCTGCTCTGGCAGGAGGGGTTGGACTCGAAGATCTGCAGATGTCACTTCCAACCCCTAACATCCTATGATCCTGTGATCTTCATAGTTGGTGCTGGTTTTGTGAAAAATAAATGAGCCAATTTGAAATATTTCTTCTGTATCTACACTGCATGTGAAAGGGTGTGAATATACTTCAAGATCTCTTTCAGTTACTTTTGTCATTAGTAAAAAAGAGACACAGTTTTCCCTCTGTATGCAGCACAGTATTTTTTTCTCCACTTCACACGAGGACTTCTGTTTTCTTTAACTATGACACTTTCAACTGTGCAACATCATTTATACTCCGATATGGAGCAAAATAAAAATAATTTAAAGTATTATTTTGAATACTCTGATAAATACAGTACTGTTGGAAGCACAGTTAAGAAATTACCAGATAAACTACCAAGAAGTAAGTTCAAGAGTGAAAGTTTCTAACAATTTAATTACTTAGAAGGAAAAAAAAAAACGAGGGGGGGGGGGGGGAGGGGGGAAGAAAGGGAGGCAGGGAGGGCGTGAAAAACAGCAATTAAATAAAAGCTAACATCCATCATTTCACTCAATTTTTATTGTGTTAGAGCAGTCACGGTGATTAACAGCTTTGGAATGAAATGTAACCAGAAAGTAATAACAACTATGGGCTTAAATCAATTGTGCAATGTCACACATCGAGGAAAAAAAATCCAAAAACTAATGCTCCTGACTTTGTAAAGCAATCAACTCAATTCTCCCAATTCTACAGAAGAAAAGACTTTTTAATTGTTGTTTTTTTTCATTACCTTGACTGGAATGCTCAGTGAGACAAATAGGAGCCTGGGGAATAACCTATTCACCAGAATTCTCTTGTATGATCTGTGCAGCGATTTCAAACTCGATTCCTTTAAATTGATATTAATGAGACTGGTAACTTCCCTGGTGCCATTCTGCCTTTTTGGTGCACAGTATCTCCCTGGGGATGGGCCAAAGCCAGGCTGGAATGTGGGCCCACAGGTGGGCATGGTCTAGTGTGGCCTGTGGCTGGGCAGGTCAGATTTGTATGGAGCTAGAGACCAGCCCTGCTGCAGTGGTGCTGAGCAGTGGCTGATGGCCCCAGGGGCTGAAATGAGTTCCTGAGGCATGGGTAGGTTGGGGAGAGTCCTGAGAGGGCTTATGGAGGGACAGTAATGCCTATTCAGTGCTGTCAGGGTCCTTACAGTGTGGACAGGGATGAAAGAATGGATTTGTAGAAGTGATTTCCTATTGTTTCATTTTTGCCACCTGCACCTCAGCCAGAGAATATTAATTTTCTTCAATCTTCTCAACATTTTCCTACCCTTCTTAGCCTTGAATCTTTTCCTCATCTCTGTCTTACCAATGACCTGTAACTTCTTATTTTTTTCCTCTCTTCTCGCTTTTATTTTACTATCAACTGATGATATTATGCATTCCAGTGGTCTCCAAGATTCAGGGACCATAAACATACAGAAATTCAAATGTCTGAGTCACCATGATGAGCTCTTCTAGCTCACCACTAAATTTTCTAATTATTTTTAGATTAATTTATCTTCACAGCTTTACGGTATTGTTTTTTGTTGATTTTTAAGAACAAGTGAAAGTATTTCAGAAATGAAGGAATACCTTCTCCCCTGCCACTTGCCTTGTCCTGTCCCTCTCTCCCCCCCCCCAAAAAACAACACCAAACCCTGGAATGCAACAAGGATTTTAAGTTTAAAAATAACTTACTGCAAGGTTAGCAAATGCCCCTCAAAAATTGACCTCAACACAGTGAGTTGCTTTGCATCAGCAGTGCACTGTTTTTACAATGTTATGCCTCCATACATAACCCAGGGTTCTTATACCCGTGCATATCCTCAGAACTGAGTTAACTGTTAACATTGCAGCTGCTAAGTAGAGGCTACTGTGTAGTTACATGCATCTTTGTCATAGTCTTCCTGTTTTCCTGTGCTATTCACTATATCTCATGTATATTCACCGTATCTCGTGCTGTGCAAGTTAGTATTTAGTTCTTAAATACAATAAATTTTACTAAGGGTAGACTTACATTATGTTGCTCTCCAGGTCTTTGTACTAGACTATTACATGTATGCAGCAGGAGTGTGTGAGTAGCGCTGTGGGGGAAACAGTCCAAACAGAAGAGCAAACTTGAAATAACTAAGAGAATATTAGATTGAGTGGTTGTCTGCATCTTTCTTTTCTTCTGAAGTTCATTCTGGAAGGCATGTTTCAACCACAAGAAGTGGAGAAAAAAGGAGACGATTGTGTGCAGTTCTGGAGCCCCCAGCACAGGAAGGACATGGAACTGTTGGAGCGGGTCCAGAGGAGGGCCACGAAGATGATCAGAGGGCTGGAGCAGCTCTCCTATGAGGACAGACTGAGAGAGTTGGGGCTCTTCAGCCTGGAGAAGAGNAAAAATGTAATATGTGCCATATTTATGTAGCAGATACATGTGACTCTACTATACACTGTGCCAATTATTACACTGTTTAACTGAACAAACACTTTGACTACTAATTATAAACCTCTATGACAATATTTCTTATCTCAGAAATACTATATACCTAAACCAAATAAATGATTTTGCGTTTTTCAAAAGTAACTCTTTGCTTCACAGACAATCTCAGGCTTCAGAGACACAGTGTATGCTGAATGGCAGAGTAAAATGTTGCTTTTAAGTTACAGTGTCCTTGCCTATATATCTGAAGTCAAAACGGAGGGAGCAGAAACAGCAAGTTTCATGTTTAATTAACAGGACAGAGAAGATTCTGTTATGGGACTCTCATTTTCATTAGAAATCTTTGGCTGTAGTCAGCTGAATGGAAATTCAATCTTCCCGAGAATAATAAAGAAGGACAAGGCCCTCTGGCAGCTGAAAACACCTTAATTAAAACTATATACAACCTAGCTAACAAATGCAATTATTAATATATGCAGTTGTGCACTTCCACCAACAAGGTATTAACGAAATACAAATTTTTTACCAAAAAAATTGAGAGGAAAAAACCTGAGAACTTTCAGGAAACTTTGAACAATAGCAAAATCCACATGGACAGAAATTGCATAGAATGAACACAATGGTGCAATGGGCGAATTCACAGAAACGGATAGAAGAAATAATTTAAGCCTTCACGTATCCAGAGAGGGAGGAGAGAGTGTGGTTACTGTCACAGATGCTTTTCCATTTTGAAATACCTGTTAGGACTGAGCAGCTTCATAACAGAACAGCTTTACAAAGCATCCCAATGACTGAGCACGCGCAGAACTGCACGTAGGCCTCATACCACTCTTTCTGCCACCACTATCCACAGTTATTCTCCTCCTGATTTCACACAGGCACAACACAAATCTCTGTAACTTTAAATAACTAGCACTGTTAATCTGAAGTTAATTAATTTATCTGTTCCTTTTCTTCTCTGATGACTAATTGTTTAGAACTGCCACCACCCAAGGCTTTGACTTGACTTCTGGCTATAACTGCGTAGGATATGTAGTTTGTTACAGTATAAGTATAGTTGCTATGTTAAGAGATTTTTACCTTTTCTAGGTACTGCATGTTTGTGTAAAGTTAGATGTTGTACAGACAGAGAGGTATTTTCTTTTTGTCTCAGTTTCTGAATGAGGCAAAGCACTGTTTTACTCAGCACTGCTATTCTCCAAAGAAATGTCTCTTCTTTCCCCTTCTAGTTCTCCCAAAAGATGCACACAGGTTTAGAGCTCAAAACTGCCTGCTTGCAACTTGGTGTAATATGTAGCTTGTTGGTAGGAGTTGGGTCCAAGTAGTTTAGTGTGCCTTTAACAAATAGCATCTTATTTCAGCCTGAAAGCTGTTGCCATGTGGTTTGTTACAGCATATGGAGACATCAGTTTCTTTAATGTAATTCTTACAGAGCTGCATAAGAACCTTTGTAGATTTAGCCTTTTGTTGCTTCAGCAGAAAACATGAATTAAAAAAAAAAAAAAGAAAATATGAGGGGGTTTTTTGTTTTTTTTTAAGGGGGAAATGAAACTTAGCAAAAAAGTGACATTCCTTTTTCCTTCTTTCTTGTGTTCCTCTCCTTGTGTTATAAACACTTGTGATTTGGTAGCAGAACCAGATCAAGCAAACTGTACATGTGGTAAAAGCTGTTTTGAGAAATAAATGTTGAACTAGTAGCTGTGAAATCCCTTGCTGGAAGATTTGGACTTTTCATGGTTGCTGTTCAACATTGTCCAATTGTTGCTTTGTTATGCTTGAATTCTTTTGCCTGTGGTTTTCTTCATGAGAAGACTACGGAAATTACAAATAGAAGTTATATCAACTAAACCAATAATGTTTTTTGGAAAAATGTAGTACAAACACTTGCTGCTGTTAAACTGATAGAGGTGCAGAGTTCCATTAAATACTTGATAAAATTTTACTGTGTGGTCAAAAATGTAGTATAGTGAACAAATGTAACCATTTTGATAGACTTTATAGTCTTTAAAAATCTCTTCATAACTGTAGTAACTGTGAGATGAAATTTTGTTCCAAGCTTCATGCTGTCGTCTCCTAATGACAGTTTTAAGTGTCAAGATAAGCAACTATATGCTTACAGCGTGTTTCTTTCATAAGGAATGAGTTGCATTCTTGTGAGGTTTTTTTGTGAAATTGTCAAGGTCGTATGGAAAGGAGTTGGAAGAAACAATGGAAGCCAGACACATTTGTATGGGCTGTCCTGGGTTCTGCTAGAATAGGGTTATGTTTTGTGTTGTGGTTGTTTGGTTTTTTTTCCTTCACAAGAGGCTGGGAGGGCTACAGCCAAGACAGGCTGCCGAACCAGCTGGTGGTTCAATACCATACTGATGTCATGCCCACTATGTAAGGGAAGGGCTCACCAGAGCAAGCGTTGGTACTTTGAGCAGGTGACTGTGGTATGACGTGGGTGGGAGCAGGGCTGGGCCATGACGTGCTGTGCTATGACATGCTGTGCCATCGCTGTCAGTGCTGTGTTCTGTATCACTTGCGTTATACACTGTTTCATTAGTATTATTGTTCTCCCTGATCATTTTTATCTTGTGGTGCTGTTCTGTTAAACTCTTCTTAGCCCGTTGGGTTTTGCCTTTTTCTCCTCCTTTCCCTTCCCATCCCGCCAGGTGGTGTGAGGCAGTTGTGTGAGCAGCTGCATGGGGCTTGGCTGTGGCCAGGATGACTTGAGTATATCCTGGGAAAAAGGAGTATGTGGGCTGTTAGTCATGCAGAGTCTGTGAATATACATTCACGGTAATCATTGAAGGAAGATAACAGTGAGCTACGCTGAGGTCCTAGGTGGTTGTTCTCATTGCTAGTATCAAATCTGTTGCATCTAGGGCTGTTTTCAGAAGAAATAAGTAAGAACATAGCCAGCAAATGGAAGAAGATTGTGCTAGTTACATCTAATTCAGAACACGGTTTCTCTAAATGGTGTTACACTTGTTTTATTTGTTTAGTGGAATTCCGGTGGGTGGAGTGTGGAAAGTTTGTAGGGTTACATTATTCTAGGTGAAGCTTTGAAAAACTGATAACCAAAATTAAAAAAAAAAAAAAAAAGAGGAGGGGGAAAACAACCCCCATAAGATGCAGATGCCCTGGGTATATTCTTTTATTTGTAATAGTTACCTTAAATAAAAGCAATTATCTTTCTTTATAAAGAAATATTACTAGAAACCCTTATTAGGGTAGTTCATCAGAAGTGCAATATATGAAAAAGGGCAGAGATCAGCAAATGACTCAAATTGCACAGTAAATAAAACTCAGAGATATTTTTGGTCATAGTTGTTAAAGTTAGCAATGTAACAGATACTTGGTTGCTACTTCAGGACATAAACTTTTAGTTATTATCTGACACTGTTCAGTTGCTCTTTCTCTACTTTCCAGCTCCTTATATTTGATGTTTTCAAATCCTATATCCAGACATGACGGCATCATGATGAATGGTAGAAGAGTTAGTATAATTTTTTGGAGTGTCATATGATCAGGAGGAACTACTGTTATTTTGTTGTTTTAACCTTTAGTAAAGAACATAGAACATCACTAACTGAACTCCATCCCTTAGTTGCTTCTGATCTTTAAAGTTAACAGAAATGAAATGTCTAATCAAAGTATTTTGTCCTAATTCTGATAATCGAACCTATATAAAAGATTATAGATACATTTAGAAGGAAGTTATTCTTAATAGCATTTAATGTATCTCCTCTTCAGCAGCTCTGAAGAATGAAGCTGAGTGGAAGTTGTTTGCTCATTAATGAACTCTATTTCTCCTTTATTTGTATTTAATCTGAATAGCTTCTGTGATTGTTTACTGCTTTTAGTGTTTTAGTTTGTGGTGTTCATTTTTTAAATGTTTTTTTAAGGTATGGTATGCTATTTTGAGAGCCATCTGATTACATAGCACAGGAGATTAGAAACTCTCATTGGGGATCTTCAACTGTTGTGATACATTGCTTTTCTAATGATTAGAAAACTGTAAGGATGGAATTGTTTTGATTCTTCAAGGCAGCTATAATTTTTTTCTCACCTTTCCTTGTGAGCAACATTTCTGTGGAGAAAGTAACATTCAGAGTAGTAATGGTGGCAGTACAGGTTTAAGAGAATCAAACTGTAAAGGATGGGAGATGCTAAGGATAGGTGCAAAAAGGGAAGAGTTTTGATTATGAATTCCCTGTGGATTTTTGGGTCCTGGATGTTAAATAGCATCTTTTTCCCGCTTCTTTGTGCTACCAAAAGGGTTTTTTTTTCGTTTGGGTTTTGTTTGGGTTTTTTTTTTTTTTTGGTTTTTTTTGGTGTTCTCTTTCTGATTCAGAATTCTCTGACATAAAGCTCAGACTTTTTATGAGTGAGGTGTGTGTATCTCCAGAAGGGTTAAACCAGCCTGAAGTTCTTAGTAGTGTGGTGGCAGATGAGTTAAGAAACACACAAATGAGAGACTGTTCATGATTCAAAGTAGACTGTTTATAACTGCTTTTATGTGTAAGGACTCCTAACTGTTTTGGAGTTTTGTCAGGCAACGTACTTCAGATTTTTCCTAGTTAGTTTAGTAAAGAAGATTATCTGATACGTGGAAATCAATGAACGAACAAATACCAAATGTTAGAAAAGGAGTGGAAAACTATACAGAGAAAGTTACTGTAGTAAAACTGCTGTTACTACCACTTCAGTACAGTGTTAATGAAAGAAGTTCATGTAAGGATACAAAACAACTGTTGTAATGACAGAACTTCAATTGCAGACAAAGTGTTTGATATATAAAAAGCAATTTGGCAAGATTTTAGGGACCTTTCCTGCTAACTATAATATTGAAGTTAAAATGCTTTGCATGAACATTCCTCAGCATGACTGTCTTCTAGAAAAGGGCTTGGATGAATTATGCAAAGTAATGAAACATATGGTGAAAGCTAGTCAGATACTACCCTTGGTATGTTGCTTAATGTAAGGTGAAGATACACAAAATATCACTGCCCTGTAAATTTTAAAATAGCAACCATTTGTGCAGATACGATAGAACTGGAGGTGTCAGCAATGTAAAGAAAAATATAAACCCCAAATCTCACTGTGGTGACTTAGTCATAGGTTTAGCTGGCCTGGCTATGTCTCTTCCCAACCTCTTGGCCATCCCCTGCCTGCTTGTTGGGGTTTCAGGATGAGAAATAAGAGACACCTTAATACTGTGCGAGCACTCTTCAGCATCAGCTAGCATGCTGATGTGTTAAGTACACTGTTTTAGTCACAAATCCAGAATAAAGCGATAATAGGCTACTCTGAAAAGAATTAACTCTATCCCACTATACTCACTGATTCATCTTAGACATGCTTTCTTTACACATTACTTTCAGCATCTATGTACTATAGACTTGTTAACTGATGACTTAGTTCCTTGTTGCTGTACACGAGGAGTAGCACACTTTTCTGATTTGTGCATGTTCTGCATAGTTTAGGGACTGTTAATAGGAAAATTCTCAGAATCAGCTTTACACCACAAAACCAGTGATAATATTTTGTTTCTCTTTCTGCAGCACTGCGATTTAATTATTTTCCTTACACTATTAGCTATACAGTTCTTTCAGCTCTTGAGTTCTCATATTCTGAAACTCTGAAGTGGTTTATGTGAAATGAACCTGATTTTCCTTTGCGTAAAACTAGTACCAAATGAACATATGCCAGCTGGAGTAATGTGATGGTAAGTCAAGGTGGATGTCCGCAGCATTAAGGTTAATCAAAGAGCAATTTGGAGTCCTTTTCCTAAATCTGAACTTGCTTTTTTATTTCCTGCGTATTTCTGCTCCAGTATTAGTGACATCTGATCAAAGTTGTGTTTTGTGATAAAATTCAAAAAGAAAAGAAAATTTTAAAAATTATTACCATTCCTCGTCACACTTGAGTTTTATTTTTGACGTGTTTAAGGTTATCTTATACCTTGACACGAAATGTCCAATGCTAAAACCTTCAGAAGTTAAAAAATGGTTTGAGATCAATGTCGTAAGTAAATCTGTAGACAGTAACTGAGGCTTTCAGTTCAGGTGTCATGGGCCTAAGGGATCCTTCTGATGCCATAAGAATGCCAGATGAAGGAATACACCGTAGGACACAGTATGTGCAGGAAAGATCCTCTAGCTAGATGGCGTGCCCTGCTAAAGACTTTTTTGGGGGGCTTCTTAGCAGTCGTGGCTGGTAAGGGAGGTAGTTGCTGACTGAAAGGGACACCACCTTTCACAGTGAGCAATTACACTCACCCAACTGCTTGGAGTAAAATTTAGCTTCCATGTATTGGGCTGCAGCTTATCCAGAAATAATCAGAGAAAACAAGTTTGTGGCTTGTTGGGGTTTTGTTTTTGTTTTTTGTTTATTTATGATACAATAAGTATAGCACAAGAGGATATGTGGCAGTTAAACGAGTGATATGATTTAATATAAATATGAATTATGAATATTGATTTCCCATGTGATATGATTATTAATATAAAAATTCAATTGGATCGTGTGAACTTTGTTCTGATTCTTGGTCGACAGCAAGTATTTACACAAAGGGTATTTATAAACACAGAATTAAAGAGTCTACAGCAGTCAGACCTTGGAAAATAGGAAAGCAGAAAACCAGGAAAATGTTAAATATATGCAAAAAAGCAGTGATGGCTATGGTCACAAGGCAGATAAAACACGCTTTGAGTGAGCACAAAAACTTCTCAAGTCTTATAGCCTACGGAGACTAATAAGAACTAGCCCAAATATTACTCAGGATGCATAGATTTCCCAGGTATGTTTCCTGTGTAAAGATGCTTCCAAAACTTGTGATTATAATCCCATAGGTAAAATACAATATAATTCCAAGGCAGAGGGAAGGAGAGGAAAACTGAGTCGCTGTAAAGCTGAGCTGTTGCAGACACCTGTCCACTGTGAAACAAAAGGTATCAGTGCTGTGAATAGCTGTGCTGCAGGCAGGAACCCAGTTAATGAGCTGCTAATGGGGGAGAAGCCGCTGGAGGTTCACTAAGGGAATCACCCTAGGAATTGTAGAGTTGCCCCAGAGTCCCTGAATGGCTGAATCGCAGAAAGGAGAGCTTTTTCAAATCATCCCACTATTAAATATATTTTGAAAATTAAACTGGCTAATAGGCACAAGCATCAGGACAGTCAAGAACTATCATGTTGTTAAACTGTCTTGAACTTTTTTTATTTGTGACTCCCAAGCCTGGCTTGGAACCCGTAGTTTTATACTAGGTTACCCTGGCATAATCATCTGTGTTCTTAACATTTTTTCTTCACTACTTATTTCTCAAATGACTGTGAAATATTTATGAGATGGAAATATTCAAGGTGAGGCTTGATAGGGCTCTGAGCAATCTGGTCCAGTTGAGGATGTCCCTGCTGACTGCAGCCGGATTGGGCTAGATGACCTTCGGAGGCCTCTTCCAGTCTGAGCCATTCTATGTTTCTAAATGAAGTAATCTTTGCAAGAAGATGTAATACTTTGTATTTGAGCAGCTACTGTGAGTAGTTGCATATATGTTTAGGAGAAAAAACTTCCTGTATCCATAACTCTGTCTGTTACCCACTTGTTTCTTCTCAGGGGACATGGTGTCTGATTAAAAGCAAATACGTTTTCTCTTCAGAGGTTTGCTAAAATATCCAAATATTGAAAGCAATTTCCCACTGATAAATTGCTTATTCACGTTTTAGACTTAGATGTTGAATAAGACTTTAGTAATAAGATATAATTATTAAATCAGTATGTTTTAGATACACTAATGATACTTAGATATACTTAAAGTACTGGGTAATTCACAGATTCCCAGATTGCATTGGGATGGAAGGGACCTTCAAAGGTCATCTTGTCCAATCCCCTTGCAGTGAGCAGGGACAAGAGTTGAGACTCTTGTCTCAACTGGCTAGTTTTGACTGATCTAATGGCATGCCTTGTTGAATATGTGCCTGAATACTGTCTTGGTGCAAGTCAAGCCAAAGGATGTGCTGGTTAATATGGTTCTCAGTAATTGTCATAAAAGGGTGTGGATAGCATGGCAGGCATCACAGATTAGATGATTTCGTATGACCATAACATGCCTTCAGGGATAGTTCAGAGGGCTGTCAAAGGCTAGCAAAAGTCTTAATGCAGCTGAAAGTTTTATTGAAAAAGAGATACTTAAAGCTTTTTATCATGTTATTTCTTTTCTTTCTTGAGGATTCTTCAAGGTTCTCTTATTTGAAATTGGTATTTTATGAGGAGGCAAGTAAGAGTGTTTTATGTAAGCCTTGGTGTTTGGGTTTCAGAGAGCTACATGCCTGCAGTTTCCACTGACACTTATTGAACCTATAGGTGCCCAGTGCTTCTGGAAACCTGAGGTATTATTAATCTAATGTAAAGGTTGCTGAAAAGAAACAAAGCTTAAGACACAAAATTACAATGTTACCTTTAGACTAGTGGGGGAAGAGCTGGTGGGCAGTGGCTTTAAGACAATTTTGTAGCTCTCTGGTAGCTGATATGAGGAAAGCTGCCTGAACTGGAGAGATTTGGAAATACGCATGTGAGTATCTTGTGGTTGAGTAGACTAGTATAAAAACCCTGCAACAAAACAAGCCCTCCAGCCAACCAAAATAAAAAAGTCCCAACAGAATGATCCCCACCTATGTGTACTCATATCCCCTGAATGCATGTTTATCTGATGGTGGAAGGCATTAATAGACTTTGTCATTCTGATATGGGACAGGAAAGATGTTCACTTTATGTCCAGCACTTCTGACACGCATAGAGCGCAGATCAAAAGCAAGCACAGGCCCTGAAGGCAATGGCAGAATCAAGTTGGAAAATACCTTTACTATTGAGTACAACTGTTAACCTGCCAGTACTTAGGCCACCAGTAAACCTTGTCACTAATCACCACAGCTACATGACTTTTCAACAGCTCAAGGGGTGGTGACTCCACCACTTCACTAAGCAGCCTGTTCCAGTGCTTGACAACCTTTTGGCTGAAGAAATTTTTACTAATGTCTAATCTAAACCTCCCTTGGCACAACTTGAGGCCATTTTTTCTTGTCCTATTGCTTGTTACTAGGGGGAAGAGACTGACCTCCACCTCACTACAACCTCCTTTCAGGAGCCCTCTTTTAGCCAGGCTAAACAGAGCAAGTTGCCTCATCTGGTCCTCATAAGACTCGTTCTCTAGATCTTTCACCAGCTTCATTGCACCTCAGTGTCTTTTTTGTCCTGAGGGACCCAAAACTGAACACAGCCTCACCAATGCTGATTACAGGGACACAATGACTTCCTGAGTTCTGCTGGCCATGCCGTTTCTGATACAAGCCATGATGCTGTTGGCCTTGGCCACCTAAATACACTGCTGGCTCATGTTCAGCTGGCTGTCAACCAATATCCACAGCTTGTTTTCTGCCAGGTGACTTTCTACCTGCTCTCCCCAAGCCTATAGTGTTGCATGGGGTTGTTGCATAGTCTGCTGTCCCTCCTACTGCAACTGCTGCCTTCTGCTGTCCTTCTGGGTGCTGCTACAAAGATTCAAGTGCTCCTGTTGTGAAGAAACTGCCCAGGGGAGTTGTGTAGTCTCCCTCTGTGGAGACATTCAAAACCCTCGTGGATGCATTCCTGTGAGATCTGGTATAGGTGATCCTGCTGTGGCAGGGGGGTTGGACTACATGATCTTTTGAGGTCCCTTCCAGCCCTTGACATTCTGTGATTCTGTAACTGCTGTCCCTTAAAATTAATCATTGTCTTCCATTACTTACTGGATTATTTTTACCTGGTGTTCTGCTGTCCTGTGGCTGTACTGTATGGAGGGGCAGCTTGGATGGATGAGAGAGATGACTGGGGAACTGGAGGAAGGGGTGTCAACAGGTAAAGAAGGAGGAGAGCCCAGTAGGAGGAATGGGGCTGCTGAAGGAATTGAGGTATTCTTATACTGGTAGCTATTTAATATGGAATCTCATCTTTTCATGCATCTTCTGAAAGATAAGTCTACTTCTCCTATGAGCTTCTAGTCCTCAATAACATCACCAGTGCTTAAATAATTATATTGAAATCATTCTGATATTTTGTTACTTTCTAGTTAACTGTTAATTTTGCTGTTAAAATTATGGGACAAATGTAAGAGCATGGCTATGCCTTTGTGGTGCCAGGGCATTTGGCTACCCTTTCCTTCTAGTATGTTGTGGAGATTTAGTCCTGCAGGTGTAGAAGTACTCAGGTAATTGAATGTTGCAACATTCACTTCCTGCATGTGATCAACTGGTTAAAATATGATTATTTAATTATTTGTTAATATGATCTATGTTTTTCCATTACATGGTAGCTGGTTTTTGTATAAAAAACCAGCAAAGTCAGCCATGAAATCTTAGAACGGGTTCTGTGTGGGTGCTATATTAGCTAGATGAAGGCCATCTCTTTAACATTTAAAAAATTTGTGCAACCCTATCAAAGCTGATGCAGGATATACTTCAGATAGTTTTATCTTAGGTTTGCAACATCTCTGTCACTAGTAGTTTATTATCACAGCTCAAGCTATTTTATGTATACAGGAGGACTCCAGTTTCAAGGTTTCTACTTTGTTTTTAACTTTTCATCAATAACTAAACATTAGAAAGATGAAATTCTTGAAATTCAGTTAAACTGTCGGTCCCTTTATCTTTTGCATCAGCTACCTCACTTTTATTTTTCTTCTGAGTGTGGGTATGTATTTGCAAAGTAATTTACATTTTGCTATGTCATCTTGATGTGAAGAGCAAGAGTAGCAATGTAAAAGGAGTAGATTTTCTGTATGCCTTGGTCTTTCAAGAGAAAATTCTCTTCCTATGCTACTGGAATAGCTGAAGTGCAACTGAAGTGTATACTTGGTAGCCTAAGACTTAAAATGCACAGCACTGCATATTAATATCAGAACTTATATTTTCACAAACTGTTCAGTCATGGCCTTTCATGAAACGTTTTGGTTTTTGGGTTTTTTTTTGGTGCATAGCTTATACTTCAGCAGTTTATGTTGTGGGACCACTGCCCCTTCCAATTACATGCAAGATTTCTGACAGTTCTAGCAATTATGCACATGAGAAATTTATATGCAATATAGCTGTTTTTAAATAAGATTTAATTTCTGTGGGAGGAGTCATTGCAGAGACATCAAGTGATTCTCAAGGATACTAACAGGTTCCCTATCAGTGCCTTTGTGGTCCTTATGAACATCTGATTAAGGCTGTTAGAGAGTAAATATGGGACAAGAGATTAATAATGTAGGGTTACAGCGCTTGGCAAAAGATCATGGATTGATTACTGAGTATTTCTAATTTTCTCCTAAAACCTGAACCTTTCTCAGAACTTGGATAATTGACCTTTCTCAGTTTCTCGTATGTGGCTATACATAATCATTGCCTTTAACTGTAAAGCCACTTATAAGAATGATATTTTCCTTTTAAAGTTCATGGCAAGTTAGAAAACATATACAAATGCTATTTAATATTAGCATTTACACTGATTTTTAGATTGTTTTTAATGGAGAGCACCTTGCCCAGCAATTACCAGTGCAACTCTCTAACTCTACCTGTTGGGGGTGAACAGTGAACAGATAAATCTTTTAGATTGGCATAGTGAAATATCTTTGATATAGATAGAGATGTGATGCATTTCCATTCATAATGGCTTTATCTCTTTTAGTATCAAATGATATTGAATGTGGTTTAACTGTTCATTGTTTCTGTTAATTTTTTTAAAAGGTTTTGGCACTGCTTTTATGCGAGTTTTCTTCAACAGATCCCAGCATTGTCTTCTGTCTGTTTTGTTGTTAAAAGTAATTTTGGATAGATGTTTGTTCCTGGAATAAACTACAATACATGAAAGTTGGGTACTGAGGAAGGAAAATGTAATAGCTACTAGCTTGTATTTTTAGATAAATAGTATCTTTTTTCATTCTACCCTCAAGATAGTTTGTCATCCATTTATTGATATGGGTAGAATTTCCATGATCATCTGCTTCTCAATTTGTGAAAGGCTTCAGGAAGTTACCGTCACTGATAGAAGTCTGTCTAAGCATCCTGCAGTGTACTGGGGATTTTTTTTTGGGGGGGTCTATTTTACGTGCCAGAGCTCTTCCTATGAAGACCTATATGTAAGAATGAAAAATAATTTTTGTGGTGGTGGTTGGTAGGTTTTTTTGGTCTTGAGAGGGTTGTGTTTTCCTTTTTTTTTCTTGGTTGTTTTTTTTTGTTTGGTGTGGTT
>WBNM01041477.1:195018-209559 GCA_013399055.1 Ramphastos sulfuratus
TTTTTTTTTTTTTTTTTTTTTTTTTTTTTCTGTCTTGAAGACATCTGCATCTCATCTCAGCTTGCAGGAGTGCTATTTGAATTTATCTATAGTACTTATTTTTATATTGTTCCCAGCATTGAGAAGAAATAAAGACAACATTTCATCAGAGTCTTTCGTTGCATTTGTGAAATCCAAGTTTTAGATAAAACATTTTTGCTTTAACGAACTGTGTTCCTTAGACCTTCCAACAGTCAACAACTCGAAACAGAATAAATGTGTCAACATTATTTTTATATTTTAGTTAAATATTTTATATGTTTTATAGTCCTGAATTCTACCTTGCAGAGCTAAAAATACCCTCTGAGAGAAGGATACTGAGAGCATCATGCTCAGAGGCAGGGTGGCAGCTTCCAGACGTGAGCAGAGGGAGGTAGCAGTGCTGCCCTCTGGCTGAAGAGGGCTGTAGCTGTCTGTCCAGGTATTATTACATAGCTGTTCATTTAACTAGCCAAATGTAGTTTCATATGTAGAGTTGCTTTTCCTTCAAGTTTAGTGGTATATGCTTAGTCTGGTGGAGTAAGTAATATACAAACCGATTCAGTCAGCCTAACCCATGATGAAGCCTATTTAAGATGTCCTGAATGTAAAAGCTACAGACCCATTTGAATGTTTGGGACTACATTCTCAAAACTCTGTATTTGCCTGACGCCTGTGCAACTCAGGTTGCTGGGTTTGCTTTTGCCCGTTGAAGAAACTCTAAAATTTTCCTAGAGAATGAGATGGATTAATGCTTTTCAGTTCAGCTCTGACTTTTAATTGCCCATTTTGCTACTAGGCAATGAATGAGTGTTTCTAAATTGTACTGTGAAATTTTGTGCTCTGTGTGCTTGATTGTACTTTACACTTATCTTCAAAAAGACTGATTGCGTGCATCACCAGTGAATGTAATTTTGTAACCACTATCTTGGAAAGCCACAGCATCTGAAGTTGCTCTCTTCTGCTTTTCCACATAGCAATACATCCATAACTCTATTGGAGTTAGAAGTTTGAAAATACTTTAAAAAATGCTNAGTAATTTTATTGACAGTTTTCTAGGTAACTGTTGGAATCTTAGTTATCGATCTAGTTTGTGTTTGCCTTTTCACAGAAAGGTGCTTTTCTGTGGCCAAGGATATAAAAATGCTTCTTCATTTTAAAAACAGAGCAACCCTGTCCACTCCCAGCCAGTCCACTCCCTGCTGAAATTTATTGCAACACATTTTTATGTGCTATTGTGTGCTACTATTTGCTGTTATTATCTACAGGGTTAAATATTTACTTTAAATTGTGGAAGGCACAGTGAGTTCNCATACCTCTATTGGAGTTAGAAGTTTGAAAATACTTTAAAAAATGCTAGCTTTACTTTGTGACTGATATTCACCATATGAAAATAGCTATAATGCCTCACTATGGAAACAGAAATCCATACATTATTATTTGCATGTAACTTCATGCAGCAATATGCACTTATTTTTTAAAATATAGAATGNATTTTTATGTGCTATTGTGTGCTACTATTTGCTGTTATTATCTACAGGGTTAAATATTTACTTTAAATTGTGGAAGGCACAGTGAGTTCCTTGCAGTCAACACTTCTTTACCAAATTTAAGATCGCATTTTGATTTATTAAGTAGGACCTGGACAGTGTTAGTTTTCCTTGTAATGCCTATTGAGAGGAAGCCTTTGCACTCTCACAGTTCATCACTGAAATGAAATATGTAATTTAGGATCTGATAAACAACCTCACAATGACTAATAGAATTTGTTTTGTTGGGATTTTTTTGTTGCCTTTTTTTTCTTTTTGCCTTATGCATGTCTGTAGCTACAGAGGACAAAAAAATGTACTATTTCTTGACATTTTTTATAGATGTTGCTTTTCCATGGGGCTAATAATAATTTTGTACTTTAGCATACTGGTATCATCTTTGAAATATTTTATGTATATTAAGTAAAGAATCTGTTGCAGAATCATAATAATTAGAAAGAAATGTGGTGTTTTGAATCTAGGTTTTACCTTGCATATTTTTTTCCGGTGGATTTTTTTTTTCATTTCTATACAGCAATAGCATATTTCATCCTTTCTGATATTATCTGTTTCCCCCTCTCCATTAAAAAAAGAAACAGGTTGTAGGAATGTTAAACAAATGCTCTTCTGTGGCCACTGCTCTGTTTAGATTGAATATGCTGGATTTATACATAATGCTCACAAGGTTTATTTGTATGTGTACTGCATGGGTGTCTCTTGCATGATCTTGGAAAACATATAATAGTATTAGAACAAGATGGGGAGCCAAAATTTGAATGGTATGGGTCTGTGGAACATTTCATGCCATAAAGAAAAGATTATCCAGGGATTGAAAAAATAAAAACCTTAAAGAGACAAAATATCCCTGTAATGAATCAAGTCATGTTTCCTCCAAAAGCTCATACATCAGTATCACATTGCATGAGATAACCTTTAGTATAAACTGCAATGGTGTCAGAAGACCATTTATCAAAAAAATGCATTGCTCAGTGTTGTAACTGATGCTAGAGACTGTGTGTTAAAGAGATTTTTTTTTTTCTCCCAGAAATATTAGGAAGGAACTGAAGAAACAAAGCATCATGTAAGCTGGTCTTCTGAATTTTTCTGTGCCACATCTGAAAAACACAGACAAAAATGAAACGTTCAAGCTAGCAATCAGACAGTCTGAAGCCTCTAAGAAAAAGTTTGATGTGCTGAAAGTGTTACTTCTTGGGATTTTGATATTTTTAAATGAAACTTTTTTTTTTTTTTAAATAAATTGCAGTTTGTAGCAGAGGAAAAGAGTGCTTTCAGTTGTTCCTTAAACAAATCCAAGGATTAGAGATGAGAAGTAAAAAAAGCCATGTTAAGTACCTCTACCTAAAAACAGTGGATATATTGTCTTGTCATTGAACTCTTATATACGGTTTGCAAAACTGATTACAGTCAGCCAAATACCCCAAGGCAGAAAAGTGCTCGTTGTGACATGAAAGTTATTAATGCAGCTTTTTAATTGTGGAATAATATTACATAGTAAGACATAGATTTAATTTCTGCATGAAATTAAAGGATAGGAATCTCAAAGATAATTTACAATTAAAGCCATTTTATTTTGCAGTTTTAAAGTTGTACACTGTGTGTTGTGTATGTTCTATTCAGAGTATTAATCTCCCAATTGAGGAATATTAATGCTGCTGTGCAAATTGCTAGCAAAACTCAATCTGTTCAGGGAAGCTGAAAGCAAAATGAAACGAAGACAGAGGAAAGTCTGACAGAGAATTTATTTTGTGATGTAAATGAGAAGATAGTGGCTTCTTAGTGTAGGCAATTTTTAAGGCCAAAAGGAAATTTAATTGCTCTGAGTGGAATAATACATCAGGGAGGGGGGGAAAATGGAATTATGGAAGGAAAAACAGGTGCATGGAGGGAATTTAATGGAATAGTATGATATGATATCTGCGATAATAGGGGATTTATTAATTGATCCAGGACAAAAAGTGGATGAGTGACCTCTGAGTGGTGTTGACCAGTGCTTCTCTTCAAATGCATTGAACTCCAGAGTTAGGTCTTGATATTTCTTCTGTTAAGCAGGGAATCCACATGGGGACTTTCACAAATCTAGGACAACTCTACTCTGCGGTAGATTGTCATTGAAGCTGCCAGAGAAACCAAGAAGCCTCTGATAAAAGCAGAAAATAACACCGATAAAAGCAATGGGGTCTGTTAAGAGATGAATCACTAAGTCTGAGACAAGTAGGGTGCTATGGGTAGTCTTAGTTCCTAGAGTTTGCAAAAAAACCCAGTATTGAATGGTGACCAAAGCCTGACAAATTTATATGCTTTTAAACATACTTAGTAATAGATCTGCAATCAAGTGTCATTATTTTAATGTAATTCCCTGTACAGAGTGATTGAGAGCCTTTATTAGATTTGTATCACAGAGTTCCAAAGCTAAAGGTTGTAAAAATGAAAGAGAAGAATGAGTTTAATTATGCTATGTCCTTTGTATACCTCATTGTGCTTTCTTCTATTACTTCGTTGTCCAAGCTGACTGATAATTTTTGTCAAGATATATGAAACTGAGATGTAGTATTTGAGGAGCTGATGGGCATTCACTCCGTTTTTCTGTGATACAGGATCTGTAAAATAGAAATTGTATTTTTCCTGTTGCTTTATCACAATGGTGAATGAAAACATCATCAAGCTGATTAAGGATAGACTCATAGAATCATAGAATTGTTTTACTTGAGAAACACCTCTAAGATTATAGAGTCCAACCATTCACTTAACACCACCATGCTTGTTAATCCATGTCCTGAAGTGCCATGTCTACATGTTTTTTGAGCCTCCCTGGGCAGTCTATTCCAATGCCTGACCATTTTTTCTCTAAAGAAATTTTTCCTAGTGTTGAATCTATACCTCCCCTGGAGCAATTTGAGGCCATTTCCTCTTGTTCTGTCCCTCAATACTAGCTATTGCTTCCATATGGATGACAGCTGTGCTTATATTCTGCTGGAGAAGTTGTCTGCTGCTTGGTCAGGATTGAAAGGCAGCTTTTTGCTTATCTTGGGGCCTTATGTAGCCAAGTGACATATTCTTTTTGCTCTCTGCTGGATGAAGGACAAGTTTATGCTGTGAGTTTATACCACATGCTTCCATTTTGAGGAGCAGAGTAAGTGGAACACTGTTCTTGTTTTCCACTAATTTGCTCAGAGAATAAATAAAAGTTAGAGTGGCAAAATAGGAGAAAAGCTATACTCAACCTTTCTTATTTTTGGATGAATAAGAGTTGTCAGTCCTAAAAATAAAGTCATCATCCCCCGCCTTTTTTCCCCTTCTCAGTATCATGAGGCATTTCAATTGCTATTAGTGTTCTAAAAGCTCTTAGTGTGTGTTCATGTATATTTGTATACAGTGTATTTACAGACTGGTAGCCCTTAGAGACATTTATTGTACTTCAATCTGCACTGTTACTGCACAGATGTGTAATAGAAGTCCAGCTTTTGCTGTGTCCTGAGCATAAGGCAAGATGGATTCCAGAGGCAGATGAGATGCAAACACACAGCAAGAGAAGAAAAGCGCACACACACACACACAATTATCTTTGTGATTGCCTCACTGATTGCTATGGCTGTCCAAAGGCAGAGCAAACACTACAGTGGGAGATGATTTTTCCTTCCCGAGGTTCTCTCACCTTTCAAGAGCAGTATGATTAGGGCTAATTTTGAAGCATTGCAGCATTTACATCAGTCTGTTTTCATTTAACTGGGCCACCTGATTTTTGCACTCGTTACATAAGGATAACGTCAACTTTATCAGAGTAATTCTAATGCTGGTTGCTGAACTAGTTACTTGCTTTCTGGCAGAAATCCTTTAGGTCTGGGTACGTGGCTGTTCTAAGAGAAACTGTCAATTTGAAAATTGTATATAATAGAAGCAAACAAGTAAATAGTTTTATTACTAATGATGACTTTGGCTTCAAATACGTTCCTACTGTCAGGTCAGTCTTTGTTTAGAAGTTGCCTCAGGGACTCTTTTTTTGAATTCCCCCCCCCAGCCCCACCTCAGCTGCATAGCAAACCTCTACCAACAACAACCACTTACAGAAAAATTAGTGTTAAGTAATGCATTTCTAGTTGTGTGATGAAATAGTTTTATGTTTCTGTTAAGCTAAGTTACTACTGTTCCTAAGCAGAAAAAATGGCCAGAAGACAAAGGAAGCACCCTTTGGAAAGTACTATTCATTCTGAGGATACCTTATTGTTAAATCTAAAACCCAGAAATGTGAATGTGTAGGGATGTAAGTATTACAATATTTGTCGTTTTCAGATTAGGTAAGAAGTTAAATATCTTCTGTATAGTTTTCATTTAAACTCATAATGGTTATGAGTAGATTAGGGTTTTTTGGGGAAATTAAAGGAAAAAAAATACTTTGTGTTGTTATAGGAAAGATAGATTTAAAAAAAAAAAGCTTTAATATACTTAGACAATCTTACACAGTTCAGAGTATTTTTTTTTTTCTATAGGCAATCTTACAAATAATTGAACTGTTCTGTTTTACAAGTGACCTCTAATTGACATCAACATATCTGTGCTTCACAGTATTTAAATTTTAGTTCTGTGTGCTTATTGGAAATTACATTAGAGGGTTTACAACTGAACTACCTCAAAATGTGAAAATTTTATTTCCAGTGATAATGCCTTGGAAATTACATTATGAATCATTAGCATTTTACTGAAATGGTTTTGCCACCTTAAGCAAGAGATTTGTTTTTACTATGATGTCTGAAATCACATACAGAAACCACTTAAGGCCTAGATTAACTCTGTTAATAGAACAACAATGTCATAATAAATATTTTTTATTTATTTCTTTGATCCCAGATTGCTTCATAGAAGAGAGGAAGAAGCCCTGTAATGTGAATGGTAAAACAGAAGTGCAGAGAAGTGTCTTGATCTTGTGAGCATATAATAGAGCTCAACTTTATATATTGAGTTGTCTAATTACTGGCTTGCATCAGACTTGCTCTCTTTCCATCTGTGGCTAGACACAACCCAGAATCAGCAAAACTCTTTTGACTGACTTGCCATTTATTTGGAGTGATATAAACACCAAAGAGCTAAATACTTCTTTCAGGCCTCTGGAGTTCGCTGCTTTATTTCAGAGTCCTTCAAAAGAACTCTGTTTATTGCAAGCAGATTGCTCTCTAGAATGATCAGTTGTGTTGATGAAGACAAATCAGCTGTCTGTGTTACTAACGAGGCTGTTTGGTTGGCACATTGAACTGCAGATTGTTACAGGTATTAGAAGGAAGAAAATATTTTCACATTATTATCTTTGTGTTGCGAGCTTGTTGCTTAACTAACGCAGACATTTGCCTCAACAGTTGCTTTAATAGCGAAATCAATGTCCAGTTATTCAAGCATAGTCAACTTAGTTCCATGCGTAGTCCACTGTCTTATAAGGAGCAGGAGTCACTTAAAAGAGGGTTTAGATCCCCAACAAGTTTTAAATTAATGAATTTGCTAATTTAATTATGAGAAGAGAGTTTCCTACATTTTAATGTTAAAGTCCAGGACTTGGCCATTAACCATCCTCCACTCCACATTGTGACTGTCTTGTAAGTTGTTCTACTGGATGTCAGGACTTTTCCCATTGGACCTCTATGTGAAGAATGTCATATTTTCTGAAGAACCAGAATTGTTACCTCTCCAACTCTACCTCGGTTCTTTCATATGTTTTGTTTTAAAAATTATGTTTACAGTATGCTTTATTTTTCAGAGATTCTTGCAGTTTTAATCCATAATTTCCCTCTGTCTTTAGATCTACTCATTTCTAGTTTTTGGCTTATGAACACTGTTTTGATTTTTAAGGATTGTCTGTTAGTTGACAGTTAAGAATTAACAATTTAATGTTAAATTTATGTAATAGTAAGAATGACTTAAGCACTTTATTTTAGGAAGGAGATTTGAGTTCTCCTGTGAGCAGAGGGATGGAAACAGAAATGGTCCGTCAGGCAATTTTTGCCATTATTAAGAGTATAACTAAAATTGTGGATTTTCTACAGTAAACCCCACAGTTTTCCATTAAAACACATCTGTTGCTCCAGTCTCCTTTTTTTGCTGCATGAGGGCAATGATTTCAAAAAATTAAAAGGGAAAAGTCAGAATTTTATCTTATTAACATGAGGGTTGGATTTTTTTTTTTCCCTAAGAAACCAACATGCCATTTCTTGACTTTCAGCCACTCTCAGGTGCTAAGTTTATCAAGAGTGTTCAGATAATTTCCTGCTTTTCTGGCTTTCTATAAAGAAAGTATATATATTATTTCTTCATAATTTTTTATTATACTGAGCCTTGCGAGCTCTTACTAAGCATACTTGGAAGTCTTCCGTAGGTTGCTTTGTTCTGTGTGTCCCCTAATTTGTGACTGCATTGGACAAGGCTCAATAGCAAACACAGAACTATTCTTTTGTTCTTGTGTTTTATTGTTCTGCTGCCCTCAATTCGGGTATACTTACTATTTCAATGTTTTTCTCCTTCCATGCTTTTAAAACTCTTTTGATGGTGTTATCTTGGAGGATCCTTAGTTGTAGCTGGGTCTACAGCATCCTTCAGTTAGGGGCCTGGGATATGTAGAATCATAGAATCATAGAATGGTAAGATTGGCAGGAGACCTCAAGGATCATCTAGTTCCAACCCCCTGCCATAGGCAGGGACACTTCCCACTAGTACAGGTCACTCAAGGCCTCGTCCAGCCTGGCCTTGAACCCCTCCAGGGAGGGAGCAGCCACAACCTCCCTGGGCAACCTGTTCCAGTGTCTCACCCCCCTCACTGGAAAGAACTTCCTCCTAACATCCAGTCTAAATCTTCCTTCTGCCAGTTTAAACCCATTGCCCCTTGTCCTGTCATTGCAAGACCTTGTAAATAATCCCTCCCCAGCCTTCCTGTAGGCTCCCTTCAGATACTGGAAGGCTGCTATAAGGTCTCCTCGAAGCTTCTCTTCTCTGAAGAGCCCCAACTCTTGTAGCCTGTCCTCATAGCAGAGCTGCTCTAGCCCTCTGATCATCTATGATATCCTTAAGTCTATTAATCTGTGAATATGACAAATTGATGTAGTTGTGGATAGGAGCCATGTGACCCATAGCTTGCAGCTATTGTGGTTATTTTGTGCCATTAGATTGTACTATACTTCTATTTATTTCTGTTGTGCCCTCTGTCACATAGTCCTTAGTTTCAAGAATGTTGTTCTCCTTTATAACCTTTCTAATCAATAAGTAGTTTGCTCATCTTGGCCCTCTGCTTCCCATGTTGGTAAGTCAAGAAAAGAAAGCTTTGTGGATTATTCTGAAAATATCTTTTCCTCATGGACCGCATTAGTTTGGTTAAAATTTAATATGAATTCTTTGAACTAGAGAAGTCCAAAATGTAAAAAAAATCCAAAGTGCTGAGACCAGTGAACCACTACCAGTTTTGTGACTGTTTGGGCTTCTATCTAAACAAGTGGTTATACATGCAGATTTGTAAAGAGGCAATTCTTGAATTTGCAGATACTTTTTGAGCTTTAAATTTCATGGTCTCTAGGATATGTGTTGGAAGGATGTGGGAACAGTATTTTCTGTATGTCTAGATGTTCTGATCTTAAAAGTCCATCCATTATTCTAGCAGCATACAACCAAAAAAAGGAGAACTGGAAAATGAATGTGGAGGAATTTTTAAGGTGGATTATTTATTGCAATAATATAACTGATGTTCATAGTAGAGCTAAAGGGCAAAATTCTAGAGGGAGATAACTAACTTACCCATAGAACCAGGGCTGGAAAAACTGGAGATGTTTGTGCCAGGTTTGCCATGGCATTTCTGCCCACCCAGAGCTGCAGCTCTGACTGACAATGGCTGCTTTGTAGATATCAGAGGAATTGTCAGTGTGAATTTGGTCACTAGTGTCTCAGTAAGGACTGTAGTGCCTTCCCAGAAATATAGACTGCTGTGGTGCTGTTGTTTTGGATATTGACATAATCTCTGTGGAGAGCACTCTTCTATTGTTGTTGTTTTGCTTTGTGGGGTTTTAATTTTCATTTTTTTTCTTTCTATAAGACCGCTATCAGCAGACGGGTATCAATTACTGTTGCTAGTGACTGCTTTAGATAGGACTGAACATCTATGGGTTTGTTTCCTCTAAAATACTCTGTATTCTTAATGACTTCTGTTTTAGTCAGGAATGACCATTAATTTCCTGTCATTAATGAGTTACTACCATGAAGCTGGATGCAGGAATGGTTGCCACCAAGGTAATTTCTGATGTACTGTGGTAGACTTATGCGTGTATTAATGAAATGGAAACAAGGATTTAGCTTGTGCTCTTTGTAACGTGCCTTTGGGATGATCTGGGGATTTTGTTAAAAGAGGAAGATGCATCATAAGTGGCCCTGTAGGACTTGTATCTCACCACTCTTGGTTTTGTGTGGAAGTCTGTCTGACTGACTTTTATCTCAGGTGGCCCCTGTCTTTTAAAGCACTTTGAAAAAAAGGCACATCTATACTTACCTTTTAGTGTTTACAGTGGTCTATAAGACATCATGAAGAAGAATGTTTGCAAAGCTGGATTTTGAAGTCCAGTGATAATCATAAAATTTGAGTTTGAATTGGGTTTGAAATTAACACAAAAAGAGGCAGACAACTGTAAACCAGATTGTTTGGAGGTGAATAGTGCAAGTGTGTTATGATACTTGCACTGAAGATTCTTTCCGTGTCCAGCAGCGTGCAGCTCAGGAAGTCAGATATGATGTCCTTTTTATTACAGCATCTGGGTGTAACAAACAGTGTAAGCAGTGCAGCTGTGTGCTGCAAGGAGTGTCAGTGTGTGGAAAGAGAAGCCCTTTAGCATATTGTAGTAGAAGGAGTTGCTGACAAGAGTTGAAGTCCAGTGGCTGTTTGCAGATTTGACTTGCTACTCACCTAAATCCTATGCACAGCAACAGCAAGATTCAATGTCTTCCCCTTCTGAAAGTGCTGCATTTCCACTTCTGAAGTGGTCAAGTGAAGATGATTGTCTGTCTTTAACTTATTAATGGACTACTGCTGTGAAGTGTAGTCTGTTATTTTTACTAATATTGGCTCAGATCTTTTTCTTGGGGCTTTATTCTGTGTTGTTTCGTTACATCCCTGAGGAGATACAGCACAGCGACAGTGTAGATTGTAGGACTCTTAGATGGAAAAACCTAAGTTACCAAATTCAATTCTAGTAGTCACTTGATCTCTTTTTAGAAGGACTTTTGAAAAGATACAACATGATTTATATTATTACCTCCATTTATGTACAAGCTCAAAGCATAGACATTATGCTTCAAACTTATGGACAGACAACAAAGCGCTAAGGAACTTCTTACTGTGCAATGATTTAAGTGATTTAAATATAGGTTGCCACATTCTTTATTTCTGATGGAAGCAAATTTCTCAGGGGCCAGACTTTGAGAGCTGCATAGTTATGGATCAATAATTTCTTTATTTTCTTGAAAGTCTATGCATCTTTCATGTTCACCCCAGTAATTTTACTAATTGGTTATGTATTGCTTCATATTTGAGCTGTCATATTAAAGCATTAACTTCATTAGTATGATAAAGTGCTTTGTTTCCTGTGGTAGCTCACCACCATTGCAGCTTTTTTCTATATTCTTGTTTTTAAATGACTTTGGTAAACTGAGGTAAGCTTATTTACTCCTATTCAATGTAAAAAAAAAAAAAAAAAAAGAAATCACAGCAAATTCTCAGTGCTCAGAAAGGAATTTACCCTGAGTTTTACACTTAAATAATCTTATGCCATAAAATTTTATAGTTGTTTTAGAGATTCAAATACAAATAGAAGTAATGATGTAATATACATGATCATAATATATAGGCATATTGCCATTAGCATCATCTAGTATGTAGCCTAATGAAGTTTAATTTTTTTGGATACACAGGTAAGGTGCAAGGTGATTAGTTTGAGTTCACCTTGTAGCTCATAGCAGAGGTGCAGTACAACCCCTTAATTTTAATGTTGTTGCTTCTCTGACATCTACGAAGTGCATTTAACTATGTGCTTGTCAGCAGTCCTGGTGTGAACTGAAGTGTTCTCACCGTGATGGAGAAATACCTATTGTCACAGGTTTTAATTTGCTGCTGTTATTCAGAGCCATCCTGCCTCATGCCAGCTTCAAAATGACAGTGCTGGCTGGAGCAAAGTATTGTAGAGCTTGAAGTTCAGATCATAACACGGGAGGCTTCCTGTTCTGATTGCTGCTTTTGGGTTCTGGGTTTTTGGTGTTGGCTGTCTTCTGCTGAGATGGCAGCAGGACAGGAAGGGATGGGGGACTAGCTCCTTGGCTTGGGTTTTTAGCTCACTTGCTTCTGCTTGCTACTGCTTTCTGCTGTGCTTTTTCTGGAAAAAGACTAAGATAATTGTGCATTTGTATTATGATTATCTGATTTGCTCAGTGGACATTTGTCTCACTCTTTTTTGTCTCAACACGGAGTTTTTAGTGTGCTGTTTTTCTCTCACTTCATTGTTGAGGAAGGCAGACAGGAACCCGCTGGTTCGATTTAACTTATTACACCTATGTTCGTGTAACTGCTGTCAAACCTGCCTGTGGCCTATATGGGTATTCTTATGCTTGACTCATGAATGTTGCAGAAGTGAGGTGTTGAGTGTACTTGCGTTCATACTTAATCTGACACCATGTCAAGCTCAAACTGAAATTGTTTCTTTATGGATGTAACAGTAAGAAAAACCTGGTATGCTCTCCAACTATTACTTTATAATAATAAGGTATGTGATAATATATCATCCACTAAGAATGTTTGAGAGGGCTGCTTGCTCCTCAGCAAGGAAGAGGTTCTGCTGTCCTGGTTCACAGTGTGAATGTCGTGGGATTCATTTATGTGATAGTTTGGGAGTTACCTGCCCCCCCACACTTTGTAAAATCACCCAGACTAGACTCAGCCAGCTGGAAGTTAAGGAATGAAGCTATATTTACAGCTTAGCACAAATACAAGCAGATATATACACTATATACAGGAATATTTACAGAAATATGCAAGTTAAAAGTAATACGGAAAGACAACACCCCTCCCAGAAATCAGAGACCCCAGGAGGGGCTTCCAACCACCCTTCCACTTTCTCCCCACCCCTATGTCTAGCCTTACCCCACAGTCTAGCTTACATGCAAGGTGAGTTTTGGAGGATCGGCCAGGGGGGTTAGAAGGAAAGTGTTTAGTGAGGTTATGTGGCAGAGAGGAGAAGGCAAGAAGCTAGACAGCCCGAGAGTGTCTGCAAGCCCGAGTGACTGTGTTATCTATTTTTTGAGTTCTTATTCTTATCCATCTCAGCAAGCCTATGAGTGAAGTAGACATCACCATTGTTTTCCTTTCACAGCCTACAATTTTCTCTATTAAAATATTCCGATTAGCCTCAAACCAGCACAATTCAGAACTTCAGTTTAAACTCTACCTATGAATAAATATGAACCTCTACCTTCCGTTGTGTGATGGCTATTCACCATGTTAAGGTGCAGTAGTTAACAGAGCTTCTGGAAATATTTTCTTTTGGGAAAGAAAAAAAAAAGTTCTTGTGATGTTTCTAGTTGTGAATTAAGCACTCAAATTCATTAGATACACTTTTACTAAGTGGCTCTATTCTGCAAGTTACAAAACTGAAGCAGGTAAAAATTTGGCAATCTGAATTTAAGCACAAACACAGTCATTTCCTGTAGCTGGAGGTGAGAGAGATTTTCTAAATTTGGCACGTGTATAAGAAAGTATGCCAAAAGATAGCAGCAGTGGTGAGGCAAAAATGAGTCATCTCCAGTTCTTGAGAAACAGATGGAAATTACTTTTTTTCTTTTAACTGGAGGTCAATTTTTTAGCTATAATTTTTTAGCTATTCACTTTTTTGCAGTGACCTCCATCATAAAAAACCTCAAGCTTATCAGGCAGTATTTGCCCTTAGGGAAGTGCTGTTGGCTGCCACCAACCACTTTCTCAGTTGTGCCCTAGCAAAGTCTTCAGGAGGACCTGCTCCACTATCTTGCCAGGCACTCAGGTGAAAATGACTATGCTCCCCAGGTCTTCCTTATCTCCCTTTTGAAAACTGGGATTATGTTTCTCCTTTTCCAGTCAGTGGGAACTTCACTAGACCAACTTGACTTTTTGAATATGGAAAGTGGCTTTGCAACTTCATTTGTTGGTTCCCTCAGGACCTGTGGTTGGATCTCATCAGGTTCCATGAATCTGGAAGGTGTCCCTGACAATGCCAAGGGCATCTGAACTAGATAATCTTAGAGGTCCCTTCTAACCCCACCTATTCTATGAATCTGTGAACCTGGTCTTCTCTTAATGTGGGTGGATCTTCATTCTCCTAGCTCCTGCTCTTGTCTTCTGCAATTTGGATGGTGTGGTTAGAGCCCTTATCATTGAAGACTGAAGGAAAACAGTCATTGAGTACCTCAGCCTTCTCCATATCCTGTGTGACCAGGTCCATGGTTTTCTTCCAAAGAGGGCCAAATTTTCTCTGTTCTTACTTTTCTTACTTTTGTCATTGATTACTTACAAAAACCATTTCTTGTTATCCTTGATGTCTCCATCCAGATTTAATTCTGTCTGGGCCTTACCTTTCCTAATGATCCCTGGCTGCTTGGACAACTTCTTTGTATTCCTCCCAATTTACTTGTCCCCGTTCCCACCCTCTGTAAGCTTTCTTCTTGTGAGCTGAAAGAAACATGTAGGAGCTCATGGTTCTTAGCCTCTTTGAAGTGCAGACAGCTTAGCTTTGCTTCTGTACGTAAAATAAACACTAAAATTAGTGAATATAGAGGTCAAGCATGGAAATATAATGGTGACCTAAAATGAAGTTATGTGCACTTACTGTATTTGAGGCAATGTGAAAGCTTTGATGGGACTGTGAATTGCCTGTGCTTTAAAAGTGGATGTTAACCATCAGCTGACATGCATGAAGGAATGTGATGTAGGTTTGGGAGT